>BGPT01000734.1:97500-172919 GCA_003297045.1 Symbiodinium sp. clade C Y103
TGCACGGACATGATAGGAATAACTCATGCGAAGTGAGTTGATCTATCGCACTGCTTGCAGGCAAGGATTGGATGTTTTTGAACAAAACGTCCAGGACCACAGAATATGAAAGTCACTTTTGACCATCATCTCAGTGTCACGGTAGGGATGCAAAATTAACGCACTGCTTGAGTCGAGACGCAGGCAGTCCGTCTTGTGGGTACTGCTAGATGGATGAAACGAAGAAACCCCAAGAAACATCACATGGTGCCACAGGCAACCCGTCCAGAGCCTTCGATGTTCGACGAACGCCAGCGGGAACATGAGTCAGGATCCACTGGTCAATTCGAGCAATGCGATGTTGTGCCCAAGGCACTGCAAGACAGCCAGTGTGCAGGCTCAATGCCTCTGAAAAAGGCCTGCAGTAAGCATACGCCACCTCTTGGTGCTGGTGGCGCAGACATTCTTTCAGGACCTTAGAAAACCAGCGGCAACGAACCTTGAATGACAAATTGATCAAGGCAGTCATGGGAAAATCAACTCCGTCCAGCCACTTATCAAAGTGCACCGGTCCAACTTCACCGGTACTGATCATGAAGTCCACATAGAGCTGAAATTGAGAGATCCATTTCACTTCAGCAGCCAAATCAACTGCAAACCAAAACCAGCTGAGCAACTTCCGCACAAGACCGTCACCATACCACCGTACAGCGGGTTGGGGGATAAAAAAGGCTCCTTGAAAACCACTCCACGCTCCCTCTGGGACTGGCGAAGGTTCACAGAGCCCTTGCAGCTCAGACACGGTCTCATCCAAACTTTCTTCCTGGACCACCAGTTGACTAATTTTCAAAAGCGTCTTCTGAACTTCACTGGAAATGAAACGGGCATGCTTCACCGCCATAACATGTTCATGAAAGAAATGCCAAAAGAAAACAGGTCGCTGATGATTCGCACGAAGAGCAGCTGCATCTGCCAAACTGTTATAGAAAAAGCACCATTCTTCCAGCGGAGATTCTGCAGCAGACAAAGGGTTGTGACTACTTACATGGGCAATTTGGATCACACCGTCGGGAAACGACTGAATCACATCAAAAAGCTGTCTCCAGATATCTGCATGTACAGCATTGACCTTGGGAGGAACACCTCGCAAGGATTGGATGTTTTTGAACAAAACGTCCAGGACCACAGAATATGAAAGTCACTTTTGACCATCATCTCAGTGTCACGGTAGGGATGCAAAATTAATCATGTTTACTCCTGAGCCATCTTGATTTTTGAGAGATGGAACATGATGGGACACAAAAAGTGTCCGCAGTCGCCAATTAGAAAAGCATCGATACCGCTAAGCTGCACAGAGGCAGAAATGCAGCCTGACATAGTCTGATAAAATCTGCGACCCCGGGGGTAGCTCGTGTCTTCTAGATTGACTCGGCACTGTCAATGTCCACAACTGGGGGAAACGAAACAAATCTGAATAAACCCCAAATGTTCCAATGTTGGGTCAGGCCCATGAAATAGGGGAGTTTGAAACATCAACTACACAGTATCAACCAAGAGGTATGTCGATTCAAGCAGGATGGCAAACCTGGTGTCAACCAAGTCTTTTTCCATTTTTTTCAATCTGATCCTGTACCCACAGCAACAAATCTGCGTGGTTCCACAAAACATTTCTTGATTGGCTGACAAGGATTACTTCAGGTTCACTTTGTCAGCAGGGGTGGGACCCCGGCGCATGCCTTCTATACCCTTGCAGTCTTTATTCAACAACAATTGAGTTTCCTTTCACTTTCGACGATTGTGACTTCAAGGGATAGCTGTAAAGAAGCAACTGGTCTGTACAATGGGCCACGGGCAAGGGCATCCATCCCCAGGTGATGGATCGACCAGCTTGCCATGAATCGGAAACATCATCATCTACAAAAGTGATTCCAAAAAATGATTGACCCACTTCTTTTGTTTCACGATTTGACATCTCCCAAAAATATATATTGCAAGCATGTACGCATATTATATATCTGTCTATAATCCAGTGTGTGTATATATCATACAACAATACATATAAATAGTACAGTAGAATTTGATGTAGTATATACAGTACAAACATATCATAATATGTAACCTATGTATATTATATATATACATAATAATATGTATATCATATGTGTTAATATCTAGTCAATTTCTATCCCTTTCATTCCCTTTCTATCTATCCGATCAGATCTCATCATCCGAACTTCCGGGCACAATGAGACCCGCCCAGCCCAAGGCGTTTCCGCGGGTGTCTGGCAGCATGAAAAAAGCGTGTCAGTTGTCTCCACGGAACGCTGTGGAAGATCCCTTTCAAAAGCGCCAACTGGAGTGGACAGTCGAGCCTTTCTTGAGCTTTTCTTAATGATTTGAACAGATTTGATCCGACTTCGGACTAGAAACAAGCCTTGCATCTGTTGTCAGCTTTTGAAAGGCCGAAGACTGAACATATTCGACAGAAATGCATGCTGTGTCTCTGGCAGGCGACTGCCAAACGTACCCGACAATGAATCAGAAATGATGGTTCAGTACCTGCTTGGTGGATGTCATGCAATGCTCTGTATGCGGGTACATCTCTCTCTCTCTCTCTCTCACTCTGTATATGCAGATACATATAGTTAGATATGTATATATATATATATAACTATGTATATATATATATACATTTATATATATATATACATATACACGTGTATATATATATATATATGTATACATATATATATATACATGTATACATATATATATATACATGTATAATTACATATATATATATATACATGTACATATATATATATATATATCATATGTGTATCTACTGTGTGTATATCATATCCAGCATTCATCTCTGCACTGTGCAGGGCAAGGAACAACTTTTCATTGCTGTCTTGCCGAACGAAGCACCGACTCACACCATCCGCATGCCCCGACCTCCGAAAGATCATCATGGATCACATAAGATGATGAAGCCTGGTCTCTTCTTGGAGCTTTCATCCAGTTCTACCCTCCGGCAATCAAACGTGGCAATCGGAAATCCCTCATAAACGGAGATTTTATATCATTGGAAAATCATCTATTAATGGTGGATTGTCCATTTCCATGTTTGATTACCAGAGGGTAGCTCTTCATTTTGCATCATGTTTCCCCCTCCAAGACCTTTGCTATCAAGGTCCCCAGAACATTCCTTGCTTCAAAGTCATGGCGACATGGGCAGACCAGGACAGCAAAGCATGTGACTCACGTGACACATGTCTCGGGTGGAACCGGACCGCTGAGGCAAAACCCGCTGGATTTGACAATCTTCACTGGAAAAGCACATTGTCAGCACCAAATTGAAAGCAAATTGATCCGTGCATGGAC
The DNA here is from genome assembly GCA_003297045.1 of Symbiodinium sp. clade C Y103. Classification (NCBI taxonomy): domain Eukaryota; class Dinophyceae; order Suessiales; family Symbiodiniaceae; genus Cladocopium; species Cladocopium sp. clade C. The sequence continues at coordinate 100,867 of BGPT01000734.1, forward strand.
GCTGGGCCACAGCCTTTGCTTTGGGACTCTAGGCTTTGCCCTAAAAGCTGATAAGCCCCATGGCGCGTCCAGGAAAGCTACCCTGGCACAAGAAGCCGCTTAGAAGTCTTATAACATTAACATGTGCGGCGGCCAGATCAGAAGGTTTAACCAACCATAAAGCCTCCAGTTCCTGCAGTTTCTGCAATTTTTTGTAAATGTTCGATACTTTCTGAATCTTTCTGGTACTCATCTGTGGAGGATTCAGTGTTTGAAAGCTGTTGAAATCAAAGCTGCAGCCACTGGTGATATCAGATCGAAACGGCACAGGCCGGTCATTGCCTGGCACTGGCGACCACTGGAAACAGCCTGCGCAACCCCATCTGCCACAGCAGTCCACTGAACTTCAGGTCTGTGGGGATCAGGGTTGGGCTAAGATCACTGGGATTTTAATGGATTTTACATGGCTCTAGATGATTCTAGATGGTTTTTGTTGGTTGTACAGGAATTCGGTGACAACTGTGACCCTGTCATTTACTGCATTTACTCCCCTCCGGGAGCATCCCAAGCAATCTGTGGACCACGGGGCAAGGCTGCATCATCGTCCGAGCATGGCCAGCCTAAAACTGTCCCAAGGGGGATTCTCTCACCACTCGGAAGCTAAAACAACGCCGGCATCTTCCATTTGCCTGAAGCGGCTGCACAGGGAGTCTACCATTGGTACCACTCTGTCGGACTATAAGCAACAAGAAGGAGAATCTTGAACGCGACAAAAATAAGGAATGCTGGATACACTCTCTGCTAAACACTCATGTGAGGCTGTGTTGGGTCATATGTATAGCTCTATGAATTCAGTCTATATCTACATATGATTACATTGAGAGGCTAGAGGTACCACATATTCCCTTGTCTTGACTGCTTAGCAGAGGGCACAATAGATGATCTGACACCTCTACCTCTGAGAAGCTTCCTTCGGAGGCGCTTGCTTGAAAAATATCATGCAAGGCGAAGGGTGCTCCCAAAGGTAACCCACAAGAACTGGGTATTTCTGAAAATGGGGCCTCCCCCCCAACTGGCCAATTTAATCCAATCTATGTAAATGATTGTAAATGTAATGGGGAACATGATGATTAACCAGTGGATGGAACGTGGTACCATGGGGGTCCTTTTTTTAGACAAACACAAATACGGCTTTATTGAGGGATTGTTGTAGAAGCATCATCAACCCTTTCAAGAGTGTTCTAAGACCCGTAGTATTGGTGGCGACCATCCCAACAATGGGCAAGCTGATGGCATGGGCATTGGATCAATTTGGGGATTTCTACATTGGACCCAAAGTCAATTTGTAAGACTGCAACTAACCCACAGCAATTTCACCAACTGTATTTCACTGCATGGCAAATGGATGCAAGAGGATTTGCAGTAATGTGGGTAAGCCCAACAAGAATCAATTCAAAATTGAGCCAGAAATTGGTGGTATTCCATAGTAGATCAAGGTGTCTGCACACTTGGCAGAGCTGTCTTTGTAAATAGCAGCAGCTCGAGTGGTCCTTGGATCATCTGATTGGTGGTTCCAACATCGTTCAACCCCCCTTGAAAAGGATCAGCTATTCGTCATTGGGCATCACAATCCCTGATAAGAAAAAAAATAGTATATAGCTCAGACCTATTGTAAACAACCATAACGCCTCAGGAAAAGGAAATTGCCTTCTTCCAAAGTTGAGGGCTTTTAATATATTTTAGTGACATTTTAGTGTGTCAAAGCAATCCAAATCAGCCGCGGCATGAGTTCCCGTTGGGACATCCAGCGGCACCTTCTGATGATAGTCTTGACATAAGAAAGTTTGCGGCTCAGCCTGCCGATGAAGAGAAACGACCACCCCTTTTTAGTGATCAAAAGACAATTCAATCATGCATGGCACACTGTGATCATTTACCTGCACTCTCTCTCTCTCTCTCTCATCCTCGAGTGGACAGAATTGGGAATTTCAAAAAATCCTCGCCCAAGTGGGAATGTGTCTTAAAATCCCATATTCTATCTACTTCAGGATGATTATATGTATGATATGATATGATATGACATGACATGACATGACATGACATGACATGACATGACATGACATGACATGATATGATATGATATGATATGATATATATATATATATATAAAAGAATGGTAGCATCTCCAAGAAAGAAGCACCAGCCAGCGACATGGATTGCCAACTCAAAAATCTACCTACAATACCTCTAGTTACCGTACCCAAGGCAACCACTGGCGGCAGGTGCCTGGGTCGTTCTCCCCTGCATAAAGTCTGGCGTCTTCACAAAATCACTGCGGATTTCGCTTGCTGTAGTTCTTGTTCATCATCAAATGTCGGGTCAAAAAAAAACAATTAGTCTGATTTTCTCCAACCCATCATATGGGTATGGGTCAAAATTGCGTACCCCAAGGGCTGTATAGATGGTGAATACTTAACATATACTAAAATCTGTGGTCCCATAGGGCTTGAATTTTGACCCATAGCCATATATTGCTTAAGTGGTTGAGATAAACATTCTGTCCTCAACCGACTCAACCCCCCAAGATCCAGGTTTGATTCCCACAAGCCCCAAGTCCATCCTCGCGCAGAGCTCAACGGCTTCTGTATCATCATTCCTGAAGTCAGCAACCGAGATCTTCCTTTGACTGGGCCCTGAGTTGTGTGCCAGCATGGTGCCTAATGGCGGTAAAGTGTCCCAAAGATGACTTGCACCTGTTGTGGTGTGTGTAGGTGAAGATATGTTAGCTATGTTCGTAGAAGCAACACTATATTCATCATATGTGTTAATTATTGTATCATAACTATGTACAGGTGTATGTGCACAGCTGTATACTGTATACATGTAAAAATGCATACCTAGATCCTCCAAGTAGCCATAAATGGGTAAAGGTACCAACAAATGATGGCGTAACAGATGCAAACATGGCATAAAGAATAGATTTTATGTACATTACATGTATAGATATAAAGGTTTCCTAAAATTGGGCTACCCCTAAATCATCGATTCTAACAGGATGTTCCACATCCATTTTGGGGTACCCAAATTTTTAGGAACCCCCCATATGCAAATACACAAGCATAGATCTCATCACATCAGCAATGGCGTTTCTGGGGGCCCGGACACTGCTTTGAGGCAGGCCTGAGTGCGATCTCCCTGCCATTCATGAGGGAAAGATCAAATGAATCCAGAAAGATATGGATGTAACCAAGAGATACCAACAAATGCCACTAAAAACCAACTTAAGGATTCCAGATGATTTCAGTACAGTATATATATATATATACATACATCTATTATATACATGCAGTATATTATGTTCATCATGAAGAATCAGATGCAACCACAAGAATTGAGACATAGCCACCAAAATTTGGGGAGTACGGTCCAGTGACAGGCGATGGTTCCACAGCAACCGACCCTGTGGAACCTGTCCAAACATGTCCGAACCTGGAGCCGTGCGAAACTTCCAGAAAAGGCATATAGCAACCGTCACTAGTACACGCAAAATAAAAGGATTTAAGCACCATTTGAGTAGGATGTTACTTTTCTATTTTTTTCGGGGTGGCTATGTTCTAGCCGGCCCAACAGGCACGTTTGGATCCTCTCCATCTGATACTTTGTGCCAAAATGTTGGGAAAAACCACCCAAATTCACTGGATAATCAGCATGTTTCTGTTACACGTATTTGATTGCCATTGGGTGGTATGCTGTGAACTATCTCCAAACACAGCCATTTCCATGTTGACAATAGGCTTCGTATCATATGCCTACTCTGGTCATTGGAAAATCCCCGATAGATCCCGATAGATATTTTTAATTTTCCTTCTGAAATCCTAGGGATTCAATTCAATCTTGCCATGGCAATAAGAAGGTTCCTCATAATTTCATCAACAAGAAATCACATTGTCTTGAGTACTGAAGCACTTTCTGAATACCAAAAGGTGACTTTGTAACCCCACAAAAAAGGAATGAGAAAGAAACATCAAAATAGATGTGTCCAAATGTTTCACTAAGAAAAGATATCAAAAGATGATTGTAGCCCGGCAAAAAAAAAACAGCCTCTAAAACAAAAAATGAACCGTGTTGATTCTGGAGGCCAACTGGGTCACTGCCGCACTGCTTCAGTCCAGAAACCAGAATCGCTTCGCGCTTTAGGGCTGCGAGTCCTGTTGACCAAAGCACGGCAGCAGGGCACGAAAAGGACTTTGTGACCTGTTTCTTTTTCTGCGATTTTATAGGGATATAACAAGGATCTAATGATGAATCATGGGAATTTGATGGATTTCCATCTTACTGATTGGTTAAGAATGGATTTGTGACTCTATGGATCGAATCAAATCTCCCATGGGATAGTTTTTGACCCCATTTTGAACACTGCTCAGTCGGGATTCTCCAGAAATGGGGTCTACCCCAAGTTATTGCCAAGGGAGAACCTCATGATAGACACTGGGACTTTGGGGGTACCGTAGATCGAAGGACAAATCTTGGAATGGTTCAAAGTTAGTGTACCAATTGATCCCACCAAACTAAATTGGCGTTGTAGATTGGAGCCACGCCTAAACTCAGCAACAAGTGATGTTTTCCAAAAAGAAACAACGTATGGAAAGGAAACGGGCTCCATGATCTTGCCACAGCCCGAATTTGTTTCTTTCATGAGTCCAAACAGATGATAAGTAGTATTAGGTATATAGTATATATATAGTATGTCTATATCATATATGATAATGTTCATAAATCTAGATAAATCAAAAGAATTCACTAACCTGAAATCAGGCCTTCTTTCAGGAGGGGATGATTCCCCCTCACTCTCCATCGTGACTTGGACTCATCTGACCAAATCACAGAGTTCCAGCCGTTTTTTGGGATCCGTGCTGGGATTCCATGTTCAAAAAGTGATGACATGCAAGTGGGATTTCAAATCATGCGATCCTATTTGCTTGGAAGTGTACAGACAAACTTCAAAGCTTTAACATGGTTTCACACACTGGAATGGGACCCATCCAAGTTGTTCAATCAATCTTTAACAAAATCATCCACTCACAAAAATAAGACATGTTTGAGGGTAAAACTATAAACTCTAGAATCTCAGACCCATCAATGTGGAGATATGTGGAGTTTTAGGACCGTCCCATTTTGCAGTTCCTGTACAGTATATATATGTACACACAAATATGTATATATATATATATATGTATCGCCATCTTTGCTGGTTATTCCATTGATTGGTGGCAAATGTCCCATGGATTGTGGCTTCAACTGGTTTCTGAAACATCCAACATGATCATAAGAGATCATCAGAATTTGAAAAAATATATATGATAATCTGCGTGTATATGTATGTATATATATATATATGCGAGAAGAGATCATAGGAGATCATAAGAATTTGAAAAATGGAACAAATGAAATCTTCTGAACCCACCAACCAGTTCCCCATCGCACAGAGACATCCACTGAGCTGATCCCACTTTTTTGAATCTGAGGAGAGAGGCCGCTTCCTAGCGGTGGCGGTGTGCCATCACGGGCCCAGCACATGCGGCTTTGTCCTTTTGGAAGTGGGGATACCCAAACGTAGCAATTCTAAGTATTGCTGGTAATAAGTTCATGATAACTGATAAACATTGATAGACCATCAAGCTTTGGGGGTGTCCTCTGTTTAGACAAACCCAAAAACCTTTCCCTGTCGAGCCGCTCCAGGTCTTCTGATCTGTTTTTTTTTTCCGGATCCCAAGTCACAGATGATCCCCCTACAGCCTACAGCACCATGATTTGATGAGATCGTTAAACGAGGTGGTTGTCATTGGCGCAGATCTTTACCTTTCAAATCTTTAGTTTTAAGGTTCATGCTCCAAAATGATTTCATGGAGCCATAATATGGAGGGGCGCTATGGTTCCCGCTCCTTTGGGTGGGGGACCCTATCGCTACCCATGTTTTTGTACTTATGAAGATAGAGGAACAAATCTTTGAAAGGAAAAGGAGGGGAAGATGAAAGGAAAAAGAAAGCAAGAGGAAAGGAAGAGAGGAATGGAAGAGAGGAAAAGGAAGGAGAGAGGAAGAGGACAGAAAAAGGAAAGAAAAATGAAAAGAAAGAGGAAAAGAAGCAGGAAAGAGAGAAGAGCGAGGAAAGAAAGAGGAAAGAGCCAGGAAAGAAAGAGGAAAGAAAGCGAAAAGAAAGCAGAAAGAAAGAGAAAAGAAAGAGGAAGGAATGGAAGCAGCGTCTCTCATTCTGGAAGAGGAAAGAAAGAGGAAAGGAAAGGAGGAAAGGGTCTATCTTTGGTCTGGGTCTACTTTCCGAATGGGTATCGCCAAGGTATCGCTAGGGGTATGGCTAATTTCGCCTCTTGCACGTACGCAACTTTGTAAAATAGAACAACTTCAGACTGCACACTTTCAGGTATCGCTTTTGGGGGGCCCTATCACTACACAGTATTTGGTGCACTTTCCAGACACAAGAGAGCTCTACCTACATCAGTGGGCTACCCAAATTTTGACCGTACCTCATATGTGTTTGAAACCATTGGAATTGGTTCAGTCCAAGATTTTCAGGTCCCAAGGCCGGCCGGCGCCTCTAGAAGCAGGTGCCTGGTGGGGTTGAAGTTGACTCCAGAACCCAAGGTGCTTGATGGGATTGTCCAGAAATCGGTTTCATAATGCCCTAACCTTCCACTTACCTTTGAGATAGCCAGGGTGAATTTACCTTCTGATTTTGGGATGTTTTAGTTACCTATCTGACAGGTGATTGAAAGGTGAAGGACATATACCCAAATGGCATTTTGGTGCTTGGGAAAATGATGACTAACATTTGGTCCACCATTTGTCAACAACTGGGTGTTTTAAACAAACATCTTCAGACACTGGTGAATCTATGCGATTGCCTCATTTCAAGCGCATGAAAGTTCGGACCTCAAAGGCCGAACCACCCAAAACTGTCTGCATCATCGCAAATGCAAACGCTTCGTGCGTGTGTAGATGACATTGGTTGAACATAGATGACATTTTTTTTTCTACATATATATATATATATAGTTAAAGATATTGCTACAGTGAGCCAGAGATGAAATCTCGATGATGAACCTCACCATATTTCACCTACGTCCCCACCGCCTGAAGTGGCTGCGACGTAGGCGCTGAAAGAGGCCAAGCACGGAGGGATTGATCTGTCACAAAGCTTTGGAAGAGTTCAGGATGCACTTCGACAAAGATGAGGATTAATCCAACATAAACCAACAAGAATAGTGACTTAACCAGCAAAAGTGGAGCTTTTAGCATAGTGGGAATTCGACCAAGAAACATGGGGATTCACGCCACAAATAGTGGGGTCTAACAAAATATGACAAATAAGGCTTGAAACAACAGAAAGTAGATTGGAGCAAGAAAAATGGGGAAACAAGCAACAAAAACGAGGTTAAACCACCAAAACATGGATTTGTCTGCCAAAAAACGAACATTCCAGAAACATCAAAGTCAAACTGTAATCACGCGTCTTAGATGGAAATGAACTTCTATTATCTACAACAAATCACACCTAATTATGGTGGCCCAAAACTCACAAGCATGTTGTTTTCATTACCACTGCTTCAAAGAAAATTGCCTTTCCATCTACATACTATCATCGACTAACATATTGAGCATCTAACAGTCTTGCTCCAAACACCCCGGGTACAAGGGAAGTAAATTTGGTAAATATAGAGACAAAATGACCAACTTACCCCCCCTTGCGGCTATCATTTACCTATAATGAGGTGCAACCCTGTCTGATGTTCCAAGATGCGCTGCCAAATCCTTGAGATCAACCTGATAGCATTGTTGAGTTGTGGCTCTCTGCAATCAAGTTATTCCCCTTTCAGCTGCACATGTTTTCTCTTTTTCGGTGGAAAGCTCCTCCGTGTGGACACCAGAACACGACCCGAGACAAGTTGGCTGCTTGAAATCGAAGCAGCCATTCACCCCAATATACAAATTCAAAGAAATCATCAGCCATTTGTGGTCCACGGCTGCCCCATCTTACATAATGTGGTAAATCCAGTGCCATAAACCATCCCGCTAACCATCTATTTGAGAGTCATTTTACATCATCGCAGTTATAGGATGTTGTAGGGGTATCCCCAATTTCATAAACTTCAATTGGGGATGGTTAATGGCATCGGGTTTACCAGGCCACATGGTTTTTATTCCATCATATCCATATGATCATATGTATTTATATATATATATACATCCCAAAATAGATATCCCAATATATCCCACTAATATAGTCATAATGAGGCTTACATTGCCTTTCTATATTATAACATATTATAACCCTCAATGTACAGAAAGTATATCAAAAAAAAACCTTCAAAAAACTTGCACTTGGAATATCCCATCATATCATCATATCCTATGATTCCAATGTATACCCTCCGGAAATCAAACGTGGCAATGGAAAATCCACCATTTGTAGATAATTTTCCCATTAACACCTTCATTTATAGAGGATTTTCCATTGCCACGTTTGAGTACCAGAGGGTAACTTCCAGTTGCCCCGGCACCAACACGTCCTGACCAAACAACACCTCCTCCTGACCGTTGAGCTCCATGGCTTGCGACGGCATCAGTCATGGCCGTAAAGGCCTGGCTATGATTAAAACCCCCGAACGAAATGCAGGTCTTTTTCATGAGAAAAACATAGGAAAATCATAGGAAAATGTGGGAAGATATCGGAAAATCCCCGAACTACATGGGCGTTTTAGTGGGAAAATCATCTATGAAATGGGAGATTTCCATTGCCACTTTTGATTGCAGGAGGCAAAATGATGAAAAATGATGAGAAGAATGGACCAAACCTATGAAGTTGTTGCGTCAATTTCTGCACATTCGGTCAATGGCTGCTTTTTTCCCTACGACAAAGAACATATGGAAAAAGATCAACAAAAAGAGAAAACAAAACATCAAGGAGGAAGGTGGTCGGACCCAAGAATTAGATTGTGACTGTGAGAAGGGTATGTGACCACCATCGCACACGGGAATCTGGAGCAAGTAGTGAAAAGTGTAAGAAGGCGTATGTGGATATCTGCGGCCCCCAGTCCCCTAATCAAAATTTAAACGCGACAGGGGTCAGACCCAAAGGTCAGACCCTTTTGCGATGATTTTACGCACATACAATGATATACAAATCTAAATGAAACCTCCAAAGAATCACAAAGATCAAAGTGACACAATCAGTCACACAACCCCTCATTTTGCTGATATGACATGTATTGCTGATATGTAATATCTGACAAGAAATGATCCGGATCCACATCGGTCAACTACCAACAATCAGAGGTTTTGTATCATCCACCACCCCCCAAAAAGGACCCTCCCAAGACTAGAGATTTGAGGGATTAACCCCCACCAACCACATTTATAAGAGTCTTGACCAGAAATTGAGGGGTCCCCGAACTGGGGAGTTGGTGAAATCTGCATGAAATAATGCCACGCTAGCTTCCCAGTATCATTTCCCAACCCCTGGGCAAAAAAAAACGGGCCCCTGGCCATCATTTACCCAGTCCGGCATGGAGATCATCATGCCTTTTGTAGGGTTTTTCAACATTAAAGAAAGGAGTTGAAACAACCAGATCGTCATGGTTTACCTACCCACTATATCTCCATTATTCAAATCTCCATGTGTTTATGGTTTTTTTCAATCCCCATGTTTGTTCTCGTTTGATATAAACGTATTGAAATCCTCTACAGATGGAACTGCCGATCTGAGAATCCATCGCCTGTTGGCCAGATGCATCCCTTGTCAACCACAGCAAGCTTCCCAAGACACACCTCAGGGCCATCAGCAGGGCCATTCAGTATACCCTCCGGTAATCAAGGGTGGGAATGGAAAATCTATACATGGGAGATTTTCCAGCAAGCCATGTTGATTACTGGAGAGTAACTATATAGATTGTCCTGATTTTGTATCCTTCACAAGGTTCTGAAACATCAAGGAGAAGAATTGAATGTCCGATTTTTGAGCATCCAAACCGAGCAAAAAAATCATGATGAAACACCTCGGCATTGATAGATGCGAAGTCTGACCCACTCCCAACCGACGTGACGTGACAGCAGAATGTTCAACCTCTAAACTAAGGCTCCAGCAACACCAACCATGGCAGCACGCCTGCAGTTTCAGGCGACTATCATGGCATAAATCCGAGGGTCAATGACCATTTATCTGAAAATGGAATGGATAGCAGTGATAGGTATTGATAGGTCAACAATCCAATGACATAATCACTGACGTCCAGGTGTCGAGACTCCTAGCCTCTTCCCAGCTGACATGTCACCAGAAAATGTTGGCAGATAAGCATAGCAACATATAGAAACCATACAATTTGGATGTTTTTAGTCATTTGTAAAAAAACAATAATGAAGTATATGAGATGTGTTAACTACTCATCAATGATTTCGAATGCATAAATACCCTCATCTGCCATCCATCTTTCGCCTCTTCGTCCTTCTGCAGGCACCCCCATCTTCCTGGATGGGAGGGATAGTTAGAGATGGAGGGCCTTCAAGAAGAATGGCCATGAAATGCAATGGGGAACATGAGGAAAACACATGAAAACATATGAAAACGTATAAAAATACATGAACATATGTGAAACAACATATGAAAATACATGTGAAAATAGCACCATGAGAATGTGAAACCATTGCATTCTCGAGTCTCCTATTTTTGCACAAACATACTCAAACCATCACAGACCCATATCAGAGTTCTGAGGGAAAATGAATGAAATTTGAAAGTCAATAAGAAATCACCATACGCACATGTTTTTGTTATTGTAGTTTCCAAGAAAAAATGTCCAGAGTATGTTCCTCCGCTTGTCACTCTTGTCTACTTCTGGGATAGGACATCAATTCCAACATGCGCGTGTCGGTCCAAACTATATCACAGGATCCAAGAACCAGAGCTCTCTCGACATTGAAGTGTGGATGCGCAAAACCCAGCAAAATCGAAGCAGGAGAAATATCCGCCTATATCAACACCATAGCAATAGTAGTGATATGCAGGATGGGATCAATCAAGGGTTCATGATGATGCTTAGCACAGCTTGTTTAGCGTATTATTTATATATATATATACATATATACATACATAGTATGTCAATGTATGTTATATCCGGGGGCTGTTTCCAATCGTAATTTGTCATATTCATCACTTTTCAGAATTCCGCTGCAATTGATGCTCTAGGGTTTTCGAAGCTGGGGTTGATATAAAGCTGCGGACCCTTGATTGTTCGCTCCCTGAATCTGGATGCTTCTCGGATTCTCAAAGACTTTTTTCTTCGGCTGAAAGACAATCTTGAACCCCATCTATTCATGGTTGTTCAAACATCTAGCTGTGCAAATGATATTCCTTCCCGCTCACAAAGAAGCACAGTTGGCATGGTTCCCCATACTGATCATTTACAGTGACTTTGTTGTGAGCCATCCATCTTGAGTCAGGGCGACCACGCCTCAATCCCGTATTGATTGGCTGCAGCTTCACCGAGCCAAAGGTTGAGCCATCAGAAAACTATTAAAGTTAGGATCATCATCCGATACCTATGGTTGAAAATAAAGATGTCTGAACCCCCAACAAATGTAATGACATGTAATGACAGTTGTTTGAGGAACCGGAAACCTGGCAGTTTGTTTTGGGAGAGAAAAGGCAGTTCGGCAGTTCACCATTTTCACAGGGGATTCAGACATCAGTGCCTGAGAGGGGTATCCAAAGTATCCAGTTCTGCAGTGCCCAATGGAATGACCCATGGCTATGTATAACCGGAGCCCATACACATCTTCGGTAGGGGTTTGACCAATGAAATCTGTGCCGTTTTTGTTTGATCATTCAAAATTGGGAAGCAAGAACTGGGATAACATCGAGCATGAGCTACTATGGGAATTTATGGGATAAATTTTCACAATGGTCCGCTACTGTAACCAACCAAATCTGAGCAGCAACTCTCATAGATCCGCAATGAAAAATATGGGGAAGATGTTAGCCATGCTGAAGACTGCTAGAAGGTTGAAGATTTCTACATATACATACTCAGAAAATTAGAATTGCAATGATATAACTGGATTAGATTGAATTGATACTGTACCCTTGTGCGGCTGCGCAGATTGGATCATCGTACATATTGTATTGGCCTGTGGGTCTTCAAATCAACCCTTGGGGTCTTGCGAGTCAGGCACTCCGGTCGACAGGCACAATTTTTCCCCTCGCACGAGGACAGCGTCTCGAAACAAAATCCCTCAATTTCAATTGGTCAGCATTCCTTGGAATGTCTGATTTTCATATCTCACTGGACTTGTCCTTTTTTGTTTGAAACCATACAGCCATGTAATTGCCCTGGTGGTTAGATGTGAGCTGCGTGGCCTGCTTGGCAAGTCCAAAAGATCGCCGCTCCAGCGAGGTCAGAGCTTGGACCATAAATGGGCCATGGGCATATGTGGCTGGTACACTGGTGAACCCTATTGTATATATATATATATATATTTTCATAAATAAATATATATATATATTGTATTGTATATATATATATATTGTATATATATATATATATTGTATATATATATATATATTGTATATATATATATTGTATATATATATATATATTGTATCTATATATATATATATATTGTATATATATATAAATAGATATAAATAGTAGGTTTTAACCCATCCCCATACAGCTACACTATTACACTATTAGATACAGCAGAGTACAAACGCACACCACAGAAGTTCACAGTCCCAAACCAAACAAAATATGTGGTGAATCTTAGAGGATGTCCTCTCAAGCGGCGGATGGAAAAGAGCGAGCATCTTTGAAAAGACTCCTGGCACAGCTGCTACTGCTACTACTACTACTGCTGCTGCTGCTGCTGCTACTCCTACTCCTACTCCTACTACTACTGCTGCTGCTGCTACCACAACCACAACCACAACCACAACAACAACAACACCACCACCACCACCTACTACTCCTAGTCCTGTCTAGTATCTTCAAACCAGTCTCACCACAGCCACAACCTGGCACCTGCGCACCGGTGGAGGGCTAGCCATCGCACTCTCCAGCTGACTCAGTAGGGCTGGTAGCGGTCCTGGTAGGCCCGTGAGGTCAGGCCATGGATCTTGGAAGTGATTCAGGTGCCCTTCGGGCACCCTTGGCATCTCAGAAAATATCTTGAAATGTCTGAAAATTGCTATATGAAAGATGGCATGCATGAAATATTATATATGAAGTGTAGCATATGAGACATGATTTCCAAAATATAGCGTATGACATATGATGTATGACAGATATTGAAATGCCATATGTGATGACTCGATGTCTGGAAAAGCCTTCCTGAGAAGTCTAGCGATGGCAGGAAGTGTTTTGCTTGGGCATGGATCAACATGACTTTCCACGGATGAGCTCATACTCAAAATATCGAAAAACTAAGGACTGAAGGAGCTCATGTTCATCTGAGCTGGTAATTGGGATGTCCACCCTTTGCAGCCTCTGTGGCTTAGTACAACTGGCTATGTCAACAGGTCTGTCAGTAGCAAAATAGAACTCGTTTCCCGCAATAAAACTGGCGTCATCTACCAAAACCCTGGCCATCTATGGTAGATTTGGGGTTTTAACTTTGCATATGTCCGGATTTTGGCTGCCAGTTGTATTCCCCGTCGTTGCAGCCAAGTTTGAGGCCCATCTCCCCTAATATTGGTACGACAGTATGTAAAGTTCTTGTTCTACAAGAATAATGCATTGAAAACCCTAAAAGGCAGATGACTCAATTTATCCACTACTTTGTAGTGATCATCCACTAACCCCGTGGTAATCCATGGGCGGCCCAAATGGCGTAAGCCTCACAGCCAAGAATCTCCACCTTTACCACCGGCCATGGCAGAAAACCAACCCATGTTCGACATGTACCTATGGCGCGGAGCGCTGTGGCGCAGATGTGGGGATCATCAAAAAATAAAATCAGGCTGGAAACAATGACCACATCACGCGTATCGAAATCCAGTCCAACCCAATCTACCTACCCTCCGGTAATCAAACATGGCAATGAGAAATCCCCTGTAAATGGAAGGTTTATAGTTTTAGCTGGGAAAATCATCGATAAACGGAGGATTTTTGGGCATATGTAACACATCACGCTGAATTGTATTGAATGATGATAAGTCACCAACCTCGAAAAAAATCGGTCATTTGGGGATGATTCCCCCGCACTACAATCACCTGATGAAGTCAAGGGTGCCAAATTATCACTCGCATGATAACGTGGGGTCATGATTTAAGAAACATTGGCCTGCCTTTGCCAGTGACAAACAGGACTATGGAAGCTCTTGAGTTTGAACAAAATCCATCAAAAATTCGACCAAAACCCATCATCAAAATCTGCCGGTTGATGGTTCTCGATTTTCACAGCTGGTAACTTCCAGTTGGCTATTGCGGCCGATTCCCTGGGGAAACAAAACCAGTTCAGCCACAGTTCAAACAGCTGTTTCTGAAACATGAAACTGATCAACTTGGATAACTTGATGTTAAAGGTTAGGCAACTGTTTGAACATGATAACAAGAATGCAACAAGATAACCCAGTTCTAACAGCTGTTTCTGATTGATCCGCTGGTCCATCCTGGTGGGCCCGTATGAATTTGACCCAATCGCCCGGCCCCACGGCACCCGCTGGCGCACCAATCCAACTCATTGCCCCCCTTTCCGCCACGCATGGCGCGGTCCTGGAAGTCACAAACTCGGAGTTCATCCCAAGTCAGTACGGACCGTGCGAATCTTGGATACCCTGCAAACAGATCTTTGATTTGATTTGAATGTTGAGTATATAATATCTATATATATATAGTAATATATATTTATATTATGTAGTAATATATATATATAATATGTATATATAAATATATATATATAATACATACATATATATATATATACATACATAGAATACATATAATAATGATTAATAATGCCCATTCGTTTGCTGCAAAAAAAACATTGAAAAAAAAAACAAAGTACTCAACTATCCATCCTGGTCCATCCAAGGTTAAAGCAGTGAATGTCACACTGGGATGGCTGGTTGACTTCTCGAAGGGATGATCTTCAAAAAATGGAAAGCGCCAGTCACCAATCAACATGGGCTAAAGAAAAAAGACATTCCCCCCAAATCTATGAAGACTTCGTTGGATCCCAATGTGAATATGTAGGCCGGTTTTTCCCGTTCGGGTGGACAAGTTTTTGGAATGAAGTCGCCGGAGGTACCACATATATAGTCAAGATAATCATATGTATATACATATATATATATATCATATATACATACCCCAGGCCCCATGCACACATAAAATTGGCAAAACACAAAAACAAACACAAAAAATCAGGGCAACTATAATCTTTTGGTTGAGAATGAAAACTTGTAGGGACATGCGATAAGAGAACCGCATGATACGGCATGGGTACCAAAATAAGGTCCTACCAGAATCGAGGGGCAAAACAGCAATATCAAGTTCCCGTTGAAGTATTCAACAACAGGATCAAAAACTGGGTATGTATAATATATATATATATATATGTAGCCCGTTTCGGGACTCCAATCATGTCCAAGAAACTAATTTGCTGGACCATGCATCGGATCCTTCCCGATTCTTTTTGCCATCATTGGAATGGTGAGACCGGCCAAGGCCCGGTCGAAAAATAGTTTTACCCAAAGATCATGGTCTTGTACATCCTACTCCAAATCCAACTCCGATGGTATACTCTACCAAGATTTGCCAATGTTTGAAATATGGTACAAATGGATGTACATTAATCAATGTCATAAATTAGGGTACAGCATATACCACATCATCCTACTCCCGGTGAACAAAACACGCCTGCGTAGGCCGGGCTGCGGCTTTGGAGGCATCTGCCGCTGTGGAAGGAAAGATCTTGGCAGCGCATGAAGCCAGTGGGGCCGATGGGCAGATGGGCCATGATGGCCATGAAATGGTGTAGTTCATCACCAAGAAGTGTATTTTAAACAACGAAATGGGCATTTTTCTCACCCCACGGGATGGTTCTTGAGTTGGTTTGCAGGGAATTGGTTTCATTTTGCTGTGTTGACGGGAGGCTTACCTGGCAGAAAGGGAACATCTCTCTGAAATCAGCTACAGATCTGCCACAGCTAGCAGGCTTCAGCACGGACACCGCAAGGTGCCCACAGGACTCTGAAAGATTGTGGAAACTTCGCAGTTGCCTTCTTCCTAACCAGGTCAAACAATGTCTTGTTCCCTGAGAAACTGTTAGAGCTCTTCACCAAAAAAAGAACTGGGCCCAGGCAGCAAAAGCACAACTTTTTAAGGCACCACAGCGGCTCAATCCAACTCCAAGCCGTCCAGATCGATCGGCAACTCATCAGACTGCAGGTCCAAATCGTCAAACTCATCCTGGGTGGTTCTTCGGCACCCTGATAGGCGAAAGTCAAAAGGGAGAAAATCACCCCAAATATGTCTATGCCTAATGTCATCAGAAGAAGAACACAAAAAATGAAACTAGCAACTTGCAGACTAGCATCAAGATCCGACTCTGATGACTCTGACGACTCATCGGATGACTCATTTGTCTTTCGCACAGCGTTCAAGATGCACATGCCCAAATCGACCTCGTCATCCTCCAATAGCTCCACGAATTGGAAGCTGTGGCACTCAGGAATCCTCCCGCAAAATGCGGCACAGAGTTGTGGATCAGCAACGAAGGACACCCCATCGTAGAAGACGAATTCCTTGTCGTCAGGCGACTCCGAAGTGTTGGACTGCGAAGTTTCCGCCAAGGAGTAGATAGGCTCTGTTTCCGCGTAAGTATCGCTGCTCTCGGGTTTGGACATGAAAACACTGGCCTGCATGCACTTTCCCTTCATCGACCACTGGCCTCGCTGATGCACCATGTCCCAAGAGCCCATGTATGCTGTTTGTAATGTCATAAACTGAAGAAGCGAACATACCTGGTTCTACCTGTTTTTTGAAAGTACAGTAAACCTTTGAACTATCAGGCTGACTATCAGGATGATTCTTGGGCTAAGCACATCACATTGAGTATAGAAGACTTCTGCCCAAAGTTAAAGACGGAATACTCATACAGGGCTAATACCCCCTCGTCATCCATGTCACTAAGCAATGAATTCATAAGTATCCAAAATTGTCGCCCAAATGCCAATCACATGTCAGCAATCCGAATGCGCCTACCTTGACCCTAATTCAGTGCCCAGGAAAATTGATAAAATGCACCAAAATAGAATGCTGGCAGATTTTGTGGGCTTTCAGTATAAACAGGTCTAGGGATTTGTATGGGAATGGGTCAAAACCCAGTAAACGTGGTGAACATGAAGATAGCTTGTATAGCTAGATGTTCACCAACCTTGAAAATAAAGTGGAATGGCTTGCCCCATCCCATCCCCATATATTTACATACATAGATATATATGTACATATATATATATATGCATAACCATCCCCAAAGGTATCAATCTTCTCCCCTACCTATATCTTGTGCGAACATGGTCCCAGATTGATAATGAAGGTTTGTTCGGACACTTGAAAATGTCACAATCCTGGTGGTCACTCTTAGTGGAGGCTATGTCCAAGTTCAACCCCCATTATACCCCCATTGATTGTTCCTTGCAAGCCCTACATCCTAGCCAAGTCCACCATCCCTCTCTGAGTGGCATTGAAACTTGGCATCTTTCACAAAATTTTCTTGCAGCTTCACCTGGGTCTGGTCCGCAGCATCTAAAAATCCCAAGCCTCTAAAAAGATACATGAACATCATTCTGAAAATATAATGATGATGAGAATGGTAAGAGTTAATTGTAAGGAGAAGAAGAACAGTGATAGTCAATACTGGTAGTAATGATAGCTCTACAAACCCCTGGTTCTGGTTTGGATCTATTCATTTCATTTAGGGTCACTGGCTCGGTACGACGGGGCATCACTCGGGATTCCCAGAATGATGGGTTTGTTCAGTTCAGTCATGGGGAAATCACAATTAACCTTGAGCAACCCCAGGCAAAAATCTCGCTTGGCTCACAGGTTCTGATCACAGTGCTGACTGAACAATCACTGGGCACATGGTCAAAATATATGGGGTATCGTTTTTATCTGTATGATGGGAATCCTCGTGTAGGTACAAATCCCATTCAGAAATTCACGGGTCGATGACCAATCAACCAGTTTGGAAATTTCAAATCTACCCAAGTCTTGACCATGGCACTATGGGTCGAGCAGGGTACGCGTCCCAAGTCAGATGGATTTCTTTGGAAAACAGTTGTCAAAAATTAAAAAGTTGTAAGTAATGTGGTCAACCCAATCAACCATCCTCAATATCACCAGAAATGGTTGGATATCAACCATGAAGAAGTCAATGGCCATCTCCCACCTCAGCCAGGTCACGTGTTTCGGGTACATGATGTCCTCAAAGGCATGAATTTCCACCCCTGGCAACGCCTCTGCCACAAGCTGAGCTAAGGGTGCGCCGCCGTTCGTCGGTGTGCCCCCTGTGGAGCAGGAATCCAAAAAGACCGTGGAACGAGCCTCACCTTGGGACACGGGTTCACCAACATCAATGGGTGGGTATAAAATCAATATATGAATGGGATAACTAACCCACAGTATGAAAATTTGGTATTTACTGGGGAATATGTATATATATTTTTTTTTTAACGTCAGTTAATCATGTGATACTTCCCTAACATCAATGCACAATCGAATATCGGGGGGGTCCTGCAGATTTTCCCTTACCCCAATACCCCAATCTGTGATAAACAAAGCACAATCATGTCCATGCAGGTTTGTCCATGGCGGTAAGAAGATGATTGGTGAATTAACCTTTGTTATGGGGATGCGATGGAGATGTAATGGGGACATAATATGGGATAAAAGCGACCAACTTGATATACTATTTGGGTGTGTCTGAAAAGAAAGTATATCCAAGGTTGAATGGGGAACTGATGATAGTTGATTGGAATTTGCAGGTGCCCTATTTCAGACAAGCCCAGGTATGGTTTCTGTTCCAAGTATACTTTGGTTGATTGGGCATGTATACAATTCAGTAAATATCTATAGATATATATATATATATACCATACAGATCCATACACTACAAGGATGATTGTACTTACTTCCCTACCAGATTTTGTCCTTTGAAGTCCCTCAAAAACCTCACCACCAGCTTCTGGTGGGGATCTTAGGCACAAGAAAAAAATGCCAAATCACTATGAAATCGCTAATAAGAAGAACAAGAACGATAAAACACCAATAATATATAGTAATATCAATTCTATACTAATACAATAGTAGCAAGAATATGATAATTAATAATGATAACAATGATAATAATAGTAGTAAATATACTGACAATGATAATGTTGCAATAATGATAATTCTGAATGTTAATCCTTTGTGGAAAAATAGTTACAATAAAAATAGTAGGCAGTAAGTAGTAGTAATAGCAAAAATAACAAACATCATCATCATCATCATCATCATCATCATCATCATCATGTCCTAATGGGTATTGACCCATCGTCAACCTTGGAACTCCCTATCGGGGGGTTCTTAAAACCCTTTGAGTTGGAATATGATTGCTTATAGTATCCAAAACAACCCTGGCGTTGATCACGAAAGGAATACATTGCCTCAACAGAAATAGATGGCTACGGCTCAGAATTCTTATTTTTTCAATGCTTTCTCAGTGTTTGATGCTTCAACAATGACAAGACTTTGATTGAAGAACTATGATAAACTCACCAGCCATTTGACTATGGTCCAAAACTATCATGTGGCCGGGAAACTCAATTCGTAGCTCCTTGGCTCTCCATGCTTTCCAGGAACACGGATACAACATGATACAACCATAGCTCCTATGCGACAGCTCCCTCCATTCACCAGGAAAAAGGGCCCAAATTTCATGCTTCACCATCATATCATATCATATCCCCTATGTTTTCATAGCTACTTCACGGGTATCCCCATGGTATCACACACGCCTGACTGTCCAAAAGGTCCCCTTCCGTCACCTGCGTGGATCAATGCTGGTTTCAGCTCCTTCAACAGCGCCTTGGTGTCGCTGTCGCCGCTGGTTCTCAGCTCAGAGCTCAGCATGCGATCGTCACCCAGGACCAGCGTTGAAGGGTTGCCATGGCCACTGATGGTCACCTGATGCTGGGGGCCGGGAGACCCAGGGTTTGGTTAAGGGCGTAAGGGCTAACGGCTTATCAAGGGCGAATCTTAGCAATCATTGTATTAATTTGGGGATCGGGATCATCATTCCATATTTAAGTTGGGATAGAAAATCTATATAAAAATGCTTCGGTGGAAACCACCAAAGAGTCACGTGTTTCAGAGCCTTTCCATCCTTCACAAAGTCGGGATCGTTCTTGACCTGCGCTGCAACACAACACTGGTGGAAGTCTGGAACATCCTGCTTGATTCCGAAAGGGATCTTCATCCTCCATATCTCACGGAAACAAAGAACTAAGAGAAATGGACGCAGAACATCCAGTAAAACCACATTGTGGCTGAATTCTCATCATTCACCACCCGTGAGTGGAGTCGTTTCGGCGTGTTTTCGCTGACCAACCAGCATCACCCCACCTGCTTCACAAAGTCAGTCGCCTCCCAGGGAAAAGTTCCAAGTTGCCAGGCGTCGGAAAAGCCGCCATGCTATGGACAAAGATAGGGGATTTCTCTTGGGGAAAAATGTGGAAATAATGGGTAAGTAATAAACTATAAACCAATACTTAAATAACTGGATTTAGGATGATTTAGATAGCAATGTCAGGAACAAACTCGTTGGCCAACTCAGATCAAATAGAATGTGGTGGCAAACCCAATCATGAAGCATGCAGCCATTTACCCAATGACTTCCCATGTAGGGAACACTTCAAAAATAGGGTCCTAGAACTGCCTCTTGCAGGTCGTTGACACGCTTGTAGACCACATTGTACAAGGAGCTCATGCGGAGCAAGCGCGCACACATGTTCCACAAACCAACTCGCCCCTGTTTGGTGTCGTCCAAGCCACCAAAAGCTCCGTTGTGGTCACCTGGCAACGGGGTCAAAGGTTGCTGAAACTCAACTGGCTTTAAGGGAAATGTTAGCTGGGGGTCATAACTGGTTGTACCTGTAAATATGTAACTAATGTAACTTTTTTCCAAGAAAGATTTTGGTTTCCTTGAAATTTCCCTCCAATTCTAGACGTCCAACCCCAAAAAATGGGATGCTTAAATACTAGGCGTGACCCCATAGCCCATTAACTGTGGGTTGACCATTTTTGACCCCCCCCCCCCGCCTCCCGTTGACGTCACGATGTACAAGGAGGTAAATTTTGAGGTTGGATGGTTGTAGGACAACCCACCGTCAACGGCTGATTGTCCACCATAGAAGCGGTTCGTGAACCTTGGTTTTAAGAGGTTCGCTTTACCATTTCTGTAAGGAAGGGAATTGGAGGGGGTACAAAAATAAATTTCCTGTTTTCCTTGCTGTTGGTTCTCATTTACTGGGGCGCATCATCTCCGATTTTTTCCTGAAAAACAAAAAAAAATGATCACATCCACCTAGCGGACCCCCCAAAGAAGCCTTGGTTTAGTATTGGAGCACTGGAAAGAAACCTGGGGACTTGAATTGAATAGCCTCTCGTAATCCTGGTAGTTCAACATGAAAACCACCATTTTTCATAGGGAAATCATGTATAAATGGGGCAAAATCAATGAAAGCATCCCTTCATCAAACATGGATTTGACAAACTCATCAGAACTCATCCAAATGTTTCCATTGACATTCAAACATGAATCCATTCTTGACCAAATATAATTAATGCCGTCCAGAAAAGAAACCATCCTCCAATTAACGAACCTTTCAGGGGCTATTACAAATCATCCCACACAGGGTATGCCCAATGGCAAACCGGAATGTTGGAACATATACAATTAAATTAGTATAGTATTGTATAATATAATATATACACACGGTATGCCTCACCAATCATCTGATTGATGGTGGTACACCCAATCATGAACCCATTAAAATATCCCTTCCTGTACTCAAACATGGCTAACTTGGAAAATCCCCCCATATGTATAGATGATGTTCCATTTTTCATGCTCATGGATTCTCGGTTTTTTTCCAGCTAGCCATGTTTGATTCGCCAAAGGAACTCTTCCATCTGCTCCTTGGTGCATCGACCTTCTTTGGTGCCGCCTTTGAGCAACCTGGCGGAGATTGAGGGGGCTCCGTGAGACCATGGTGGCCATCAAATTCTGGCAATTTTCAAAACCAGTAAGGTGTGGGGAATCCCATCAAATCATCAATTTTCCTGAGAAGGTACGGTAATAATCATGAATCACTAATCACTGGAAACATGTTAATTAGTATCATGAATCCATAATCATAATCATTATTACCGTTTTGGTAATTATGAATAATCGTTTCACCATGAAACAAAATATCCGTTTTGGTGCACAAGATCATAATGGGGGTAATCCCATCCCCCAGCAATCTCAATGCCTCGCACATGGGCCCCACACAATTTCTAGAATTCCATTCTTTCCGTAGGAATTCCAGGAATACTGAAAAGGGGAATGGGAAGCCCGATGAACATGTGAGCAATGAGAAACGGAAGTTCAATGAACAAATTGTCCACTCCACAAACACAGCTCAAAGCGGTGTCTTAAGTAGAGGGTGAGCTAGCGCGAAGAAGTTAGAATTCAAATACCCAAAAGAAGTAATTCCAAAGAGAGGCAGCTGGCGGGAGGAGTGGCTGAAAAGTCTCAGGAAAGAGTTGGCGCAAAAAAACTGTAGAGAAGTACAGTAGATCAGATCAAAGAAGATCGCGGGATGCCTCTCAGATGACCCAGATGTTGTGGGGGTATTATTGCTAAATCAAGGTAGATTCCAACCATTTTCTGGGGCTCTTGCGTGTGCTCCGCATCAAGTCCTATGTTTTGATGTGTTTGGGATCATTTCGTGATGTGAGAAATAATAAGCAAGATGAGGAAAGCCCCAAAGGTATCAAAAGGTGTCATCAGGGCACAATACACCCACACTTTGCCATGAGAGACCGCTTGCGTGTAACCGGATTCAGGGAAACCAATGAGGATCACTGGGCTGCCCCAGCCTGGCATCTTTCATATCTCGTTTCGCCATATAATCCCTGAAAACTTTGCCAAACTGCTTCGCCTCTTTCGTAGACATCAGTCTGCGGGACAGCATGGGCATCAGCTTCTGGGGTAGCAAAGTCTTCCCGCCTTTCCTTCCTGGAAAGGTGCTGAACCTGTACTTGCCCAAATTCTGGAAACGCTGCATCTGGTGGAAATCTCTCATCAAGTTCGGCTTCACTGGAGAAGCTCGCAAATGCAAGTTCCGCTGGTGCATCTTAAAGACGTTGTTTCGATACATCTGACTCATCTGATTCATCCTGCCGACCGAACGAGCCACTCCTTTGAATATCTGTTTGGTCCCCTGGGGGAGAAAGTCATCTTTGGCTCTGTGAAAACTGCCGGAGTCTCGCTCAACGACTCGATATGAATGGCATTTGAGAGGCAAAAGGCACAGCAATGCAAGACCACGGCAAAGAAGCGCCATGGCAAGCACAAATCAGCTGCTTGATTAGCTTCACAGCTGTGGAAATTTGACGTTTTGGTCCAACCATGAAAAAACAAGAGAAATGGAAGGCTACATGTACCATTTCAGTTTCCAGAGAATTTGGCAGCAAAGAGACGGGTGCCCTTCGACCAGGCAGCTGAATGGGGGAGTGGGTTGGTGGATCACTAGCAACCGCGGTTCATGGCAGCAAGACCTCCGTCGAATAGCCCTGTGACATCCAAAAGTCTGGTTTCAAACACTTAAGATGAGTCGGATTTCAGTCATGAGTCAGATGGTTTTTTGAAGCAGTTATGGGTGGATAAAAAACAATTTCACCATAGGCATACTTGCCTGGGGCACGGTCATCCAGCCAGCATGAGGAATTCCTTTACTGGGCATACAATATTGACTGCTATCCAGGAGGGAATGACCATCTCCCCATATGGGCAGTGTACCCTAGTCTTGACCAGGACACATATGACTAAAACATGCCTTTGTTGATCGGAAACGTCACATTGTGCGCATCTCAAACTTTGACAACGAGAATAAAAAAAGCAATTGTATTGATACTAATAATAATAACTATTATTAATAATAATAATAGCGACTAGCAAAACTAATAGTATCACCAATAATGAAAAGATGATAGTAATATACTACACTACACAACAGTAATAGCAATACTAGTAATAATAACACTAGTGATAACAGTTAAATACTAATTATGATGCCGATAATAACTTACAATGCAATCAGAAAAGTAATAATAGTTTTTAAAAGAAATAATCATGCTAGTCACTCATGACAGTAATATTGACTTTGCTTC
The DNA here is from genome assembly GCA_003297045.1 of Symbiodinium sp. clade C Y103. Taxonomy (NCBI): domain Eukaryota; class Dinophyceae; order Suessiales; family Symbiodiniaceae; genus Cladocopium; species Cladocopium sp. clade C. The sequence continues at coordinate 125,338 of BGPT01000734.1, forward strand.
GTGTGATGCCCACCAACTGACATATCAAATATAATATTCATAATATTCCGACATTTTCTCTGACAGTCTATCTGGCATTTGATCCAGCATTCTGTCTCACACTCTATCTTTCTTTTGACTGAAACCTCATGTGATATTCTATCTGAAGGTTTCTCTGACATTCTTTCTGGCACGCTATCTGACATTTTATGTCACATTGCAACTGACATTCTATCCGGAGCGGCCCAGAGAGCTGGCGAGCTAATCTTCGGATCCAGCTGGCGAGCTCGCGATAGAGTGGCAGTAGAGGAGGCTGGCAAGGAAGCTGGCCATGACATGCTGGCGAGGAAGCTGAGATTGGCGACTTGGCCAGGAGGAGAGGAGACCAGGAGGAGGAATGAGAAGGAGGACAAATCTACATAAAACCTAGAGACCCTCACCTGGCAGGTGGGGAATGATAGTCAGAATAACAATGATAGTTAAAGTAAACATGAAAATGATGTCAATGCAAAATAATGAATGATAATATACCTGTGTATATAGATATGTATGTATGTATATATAATTATATATATAATTGTATATATATAATTATATATATAATTATATATATAACTATATATATAATTATATATATAATTATATGTATAATTATATGTATGTCCTTGTCTCCCCATCAACCCCCCCAACGCCATCCAACGACAAAGGTGGGAAGCTCTCAACCCTCAGATCTATCGCCTACCAATCTCCGGTCAGCAGATCCGAGGCCTGCTGCTTGAAAAAATCTTCTATTCCATTCCCAGTTTCGCGGGTTTCAAATGCACTTTTCTTGCTTATCTGACTTACTGGTGCTTAGTAGGGAATGGGGGAATGGATGGGAATGGGATGATTATTAATGGTAATTATAGGTCATTCCCTCATTCCCTGCTAAGCACAAATGGTCCTAATTTGTCTCATCAGCGGATGATTGCCAATGTCAACCTGTCCATTCAGAAACCCTGAAGCGCTGGCTCTTAAAATGGTAGCTGTGCCTCCTACATCCCATTAATACACCCCACCATGATCAAGTACGCCAACTTTCGGGCCTAAATAATAAAACCCCCCTGAATAAAGTATGCCAACCAATTTTGGAAATTTTGTTTTTTTCGGGTCTTTTTCCGTTTTTTTCCGTTTTTTGTGCTTTATTTCCCGCGTGTTTTTTTTTGTCCCTCCCTCCGTTTTTTGTTTTTTCTTATCTTGTGTTTCGAATCTGACCTAAAAGATCTATATAAATCAAAATCTCAAAGATCTGAAATGATCGGTTTTTTTAACATGTTTTAGAAAATACAAAAAGCAATCGCGCAAAGGGAACCTCAATAAGAAACAATGTGTTGACGCCCTCATATCAAGTATTATTATTGTTTTTTTTTCTGTGCGAAAAGAACCATAATAAGAAATATTGTTTTGACACCCCCAAATAAAGTATCTGTTTTTTCTGTGGAAAGAGAACTATAATAAACCATGTTTTGACCCCCCAAATAAATTATTTGTTTTTTCTGTGGGAAAAGAACTATAATAAGAAACCATCTTTTGACCCACCCAAAAAAAGTATTTGTTTCTTTTCTGTGGAAAAAGAACTATAATAAGAAACCATGATTTGACCCCCCAAATGAAATTAGTCAGTGAAAGAAAAGTCTACTTATGTAATCTATCCATCTTCAATTAGTCAGTTTGTGCAGCAATACTAAAATGAAACAAAACTCTACTTCTGTATTTGTTTTCAACCAGGCAATGTGTTCAACAATAATACTAAAGTTCGCAGATGTGTTTGTTTTCAATTAGGAAATTTGTTCAGCAATACTAAAATGAAAGAAACGTCCACTTATGTATTCATTTTCAATTAGGCAATTCATTTGGGAATACCAAAATGATTCCAGAATTTCATTTATATATTTGTTTTCAATTAGGCAATTGATTCAGCAATACTAAAATGATTCCAGAATCCCACTTATATATTCGTTTTCAATTTGGCAATTCTTTCGGGAATACATAAGTTTGGAAAATTTCCACGGACCCCTGGCCATTGTTTGGCTCAACACTATTTAGGGGTGATTATTGTTTGGGGGTAGGGGGGGTGGTTATTAATGCGATGTGGACGTTAGGGGATAATGAATCATAGTGCACTCTACCCTGCTCATAATTCAGAAACACCCACAACACCTCCCGCTTCGCACCGCTTGCGTCCGCAGAAATTTCTTGGGCACTAACCAGACGAATCTGCAGTGCTATGGCGTCAATCCAACGCTTCATAGTCAATCTCAGACTCCTCCGACCTGTCTGACTCTAGTGACTCAAGTGCTTTCGGTGGAGCTTTCAAGATGCACATGCCAAGATCCAGAACCTCATCGAGCTCAACGAATTGGAAACTGTGGCATTCTTGGATCATCCCACACCATTCGGCACACATCTGCGGATCTGCAGCAAAGGAGACACCATCGTAGAACACGAATTCATCATCTTCGTTCTCGTGACCCGATGAGACGTTGGCACGCGAGACTTCCAGATATGCATCAGGTTCAGGAACTGATTCTTGCGAAGTGTCCACAGTACTATCCTGGTACACATAGTTCAATTATGTTCAATTCCCATGAAACAATATTGGTCAGCTAGGATCATCATCCCAAACAGGGCTGAAAGCAAAACATCTTGAAATCACGGACCAGTATCGGTCTTGGACATGAATACACTGGCTTGGAGACACTTTCCATCCAGCTTCCACTGGCCTGAAGACAAGGGATCAACGGAACCTTCGGGTTGGCAGGGGATGGAGTTTTCCAGCCAAGAAAAGTGGCACAGAAACAATTCAATTGTGGCTGCAAAACCATCCAGCGTGTAACCATCCAAAATGAGAATAGTCAATGAAGACAAACATTGGCATACAAAGACAAGAAGAAGAAAAAGGAAGAGACATCAACGGAATTTTCTGGGGATGTCCAGAAAGTTGTCCCCAAAAATCCAATCCCTTGGGTTTCCTCATGTGGACAAGTCATCAAGCCGGAGGACTGGGGGGGCTGCATATGGCTGGGGGAGCCCCACAAAATGGTCCCTCATTCTGTGGCCGGGAACAGCACAACTATAGGATGCACCATGATGCACCAATTGCAGCTCAATTTCCAGTCATCGGTTTCTTCCCGCACTGAGAATGACCCAATTGGTTGATTTTGCATAAACCCTGAAAATTGTGCCTGCACATGGTTTTGAGACACAACACCGGCCAGATTTGACTAGTCGTGGGTACCACTTTCAATTTTGGCAGCTCCCACACTGTCATCTCGCTTTTCTCTGAGTGGCACTGGAAGTTGGCATCCTTCACAAAGCTGTCTTGCAGCTTCACCTGTGTTCCACCCCCCAAAAGTTGTTGAGTCAATTGGGATACGTATCCCAGGTCAGCCAGAATTCGAAAGTAAAACATCTCTGGTACCCCCAAGCACTTCTGAACACACTTTCCCTTATCGAAAACGACCAATTGATTTGTTGTCGCAGTCCCCAATGACTTTGGAAGCAACAAAGATTGAATAAGACCACCAATCCCGGGTCACAAGTTTAGGACATTACATATATATATATATATGTGTTTTTATTGTCTTACAGTTTATAGAACATGATATAAGTCTATGTATGTATATATATATATATATGCACATGTATATGTATGTGTATATATATAATTACACATATTGTGTATATATATATATACATACACATACTATAAATATATTGTATAATATATCTACATATACACGCTAGACATATGTACATACCAATATATATATATATATGTATTCTGGGTTCTTAAGATCTGTGACTCAGAAAATCATGAAACAATATCATATTTCACGGGAAACCATTGGTTTTGGGACACCCCAGTTGTCAGAACAGACAGAATTTTAAACCTTCTGATAACTAGGCCAGGATGTGTGGTGCTTTTATTATCTATTGTCAGATGGGTTAACATAAACCAACAAACAGAACTGGGGTATACTGGGGCCCTGTACAAAATCTCCTGAAATCACCACAGCACAAGTTTTTGGATGCTCATCCCAAATCCTTTTTTAGAAAACATCTGTAGTAAAAAAAACAAGTGCTCACGTCTGAAAACAAAGTGTACTAACCCCAAACATGATCGAGAAAACATTTCCCATTATTTTAGATTCAATTTTTACAATACATTGTTCTTACCTTGAGGTTTGCTAAAATATAATATATAGCAAAACGAATAGCCAGGTCACGCTTTTGGGACATATCATGCGGGTTTCCCAAAATCAGGGACCAAGAAATCATGAAAATTTGGTCATATTCCATGGGAAAACTCAGGAAAACTACCAAAGTCATGAGTTTGGGACGCAAACGATTACTGTATCTGGTAGTGACTTCACCACAGCAAAAAGACATGGAAAATTGGAGGTACCTATGGCAGTGGCTTTCTCACATCCACCAAGCCACGAGTTTGGGATAGCTGACATCCTCAAAGGCATGCACTTCCACCCCCGGCAGCGCATCTGCCACCAGTTGCGCCAGTGGGTCACCGCCGTTCTTCGGCTGCTGCCCGGTGGAACAGGAGTCCAGAAACACGGTGGAACGGGCTTCACCTACGAACGAAGGGCCGAAATGGCGGGCAAAATGGACCAAGATCAGGAGGAAAGTGAGAACAGTGGTGATTTAACCAATGCCAAATTTTAGATTTAACACACAAGAATGGCTAGCCAGCAAAAACCGATCAAACTTGGTGATTTGACTAATGAAACCAAAAGAATAGAATTTAGATTTTAAACACAGAAAGCGTGATCTCCCCAAGCTAGATAGGGATGTACAAAAAATGGATTTGTGACAGGTCAGTTGGTTGAACTAGGCAAACCGTTGGATTTATGTTTGATATTAATCATAATCAAACTTGTCAAACTAGCTAGACTAAGAAACCGACTTGCAATTGGGGGGCCCTTCACGGCCTTTCCTGCAGGAAACCCTGGCTTCGAAAAATGATAGGAAATTGGTGGTTTCCTGCCAATTTTCCCTTCATCTAATTCTGGGAGAACGTAAGCTGGTCGTAGCTTGGTAGCGAACTTCTGGATTCTGGATGTTTCTCTACCCTCCGGCAATCAAACGTGGCAATGGAAAATCCCTAAATGGAGGTTCCGAGCCGGAACAATCATCTATAAATGGTGGGCTTTCCATCATGCCACGATGGATTACCGGCAAATGGCCCCACACCATGGGACTCCCGCGGTGGATGTTTAAGGACGAAATGGTCGCATAGGTATTTTTCACCATCCCCAGATGTAGCGATATTTGGGGGCAATGTGGTGGTGAGTGCCCCTGGTCAATTTACAAGTACCATGGAACATAATTTGAATCCTATTGAACGTGGATACCCTCTGGTAAACTAACATAGCTATTGAAAAATTGCCATTTATGGATGATTTGCCTATGAAGAATGGTGATTTTCCATAGTTATGTTAGTTTACCAGAGGGTAATTTGGAACAGAGTCCCGAATCTGATGACAAGCTCTGCCAGGCCCGCAACAGTTGCACAAGTTCAAACAGCCTCGAGATTCATCTCAACCCAAACGGCTGACATTCACTATCAACACGGCCTATCCGGACCCTGCAAAAAGTCAAAGTTTAGGTTGGTTGGTATTTTTCCCATTTGTGGCAAAACATCAATGTACATATGTATATAATATATCATATAAAGCTAACCTCTTGAAGTACACACCCAGTTGGTTGTTGCTTGACCGAGTGGACACGTGGGCCCCCTTCGCCCCGCCTGTGTGCACCAGTGCTGGCTTTAGCTCCTTGAGAAACGTTTTGGTGATGGTGTCCCCATTGGTGGTAAGCTCTGAACTTAAGATCCGGTTTTCACCCAGTACCAAGGTACCAGGGTTACCATGGCCACTGATGGTCACATGTTTCAGGGCCTTTCCATCCTTCACAAAGTCCGGATCGTTCTTCACCTGGCAGTGAAACACTATGGAGTCCCGTGTTTTCCATCATGTTTCATCCCAAAACAGCTGGGATTTATAGATGTTCATCCCTCAAATTTATGGAAATCATCGTTGTCCATCCCCACCTCCTTCACAAACTCTGTGGCATCCGCCACGCTATTCACACGTTTGTAGATCACATTGTACAGCGAGCTCATGCGCAGCATGCGTCCACACATGTTCCAGAAGCCACCATTAGTGCTTCCACCCTCCAGGCTGGCAAAAGCACCATTGTGGTCTCCCTCTGCTGAAGTCATGATGTACAAGGCCGTGAATTTCGATGTGGGATGTTTGTAGGATAAAGCACCATCAATGTTTTCATTTCCGCCATAGAAACGACTCTTAAACCTGGGCACAACAAGATAGGCAGGGAAGCCATTTGAAGTTGGGACGGAAGTTGACCTTGTTTGAAACCTCCAACCAAAATAACATGAATAACCAGAACCTAACATACCTAAAACCTAAGATGGTTTGACGAATGATGGCCAGAATAGAGCAGCACTTAAAAAAGCTCCGACAATCTCCGACATTCCCCCCAGCCCCTGTCATCACTGGACCCATTAAAACCTGAAACCACAAAAGAAATCACGAAGAGATCCGGTCAAAGATGCCAGGAAAACCATCGATGAAAGGGAGAATCATTCGATTGTGGAATTTTCCATTGCCAGCTCAGGGTTAAAGAGGCTTGTCACCAGAATGTACCAGAATGTCTAAAACAAAAAAAACACTTCCCATCAACAGAAAAAGAATATCAGAAGCGTGGACTCGGAGACTCTTTCATCTGCTCCGGAGTGCACCATCCTTCCTTTTTTCCACTTTGTTGAAAGAACCTGCAGGTGCAACCGCAACGCTTCCCCGAAAAACATCACCGAAACATGGCTGATATGTCCAATTGATTGGGCCGCCCCGGCGTGCCTGGCATCTTTCATATCTCGTTTTGCCATGTAGTCCTTGAACACTTTGCCAAATCGCATGGCTTCTTTGGTAGACATCAGTCTGCGGGACACCATGGGCATCAGGTTCTGTGGTAGCAAAGTCTTCTTTCCTGGAAAGGTAGTGAACCTGTACTTGCCCACATTCTGCAAACGCTGCATCTGGTGGAAATCTCTCATCAAGTTCGACTTCACTGGGGAAGTCCTCAAATGCAAGTTGCGCTGGTGCATCCTGAAGAGGTTTTCTCGATACATCTGACTCATCTGATTCATCCTGCCGACCGAACGAGCCACTCCTTTGAACATCTGTTTGGTCCCCTGGGGGATGAACTCATCTTCGGCTCGAAGATTGCGGGAGTCTCGCTCAACGACTCGATATGAATAGCATTTGAGAGGCAAAAGGCACAGCAATGCGAGACCACGGCAAAGAAGCGCCATGGCAAGCATAGATCAGCGGCTTGATTCGCTTCACAGCTGGAGATCTGATCAAAATACGGTGAACTTTCGACCACTTTTTCGGGCAATGAAGAGATGGATCTGAGCATCCTCGGTTCCTGAAACTTTCGGGGTGTCGGCCTCAAATAATAGACCTGATCTTTATATGTATAATGTGTATATATATATATATATACATGCGTGTATATGTTTAGAAGATGCCAGCAAAATCACCTGGAGCTTTACCATTTAGCAGCTCTTAGGCTCCAACCTCGATGTAGCGGTTGCCAATCTTTTGACGATCCTCCCGATAGCAGCGGTGGTGAACCAAAGGGGATCATATCACGAGCCACCTCTGCTGTGTATCCCACTTCGGAAGTGGCCAAAATGCGAAGCTTCGATGTGCCCCGACGGTTTCTTTTTGAGAAATCGCATTCGTGACTACAGTTACAGCCACCGCATGGCCAAACATGGCCCTGTTTTGCTGGATTTAATCATCATTTTGTGTCAATTCATCACGATCAATGGATTGGTTGAATAAAAAATTTGAAACCAGAAACCATCCCGAATATTGGGGTAAAACTGTGAAGAATCATATTCATCTTTGAAATTTCCCCCAAAATATGAAAAGTCGACCATGATTTCACCAAATAACCATTCAATTCACGTCGACGTAGATCGTTTTTTCCGAGACATCTGCAGAAAACCCTCAATGTTTATGGCTTTTACCCCCAAATCTCGGGTCTTCCCGTCTTTTTTTCCCCACCAAAGCATGGGCCAACCATGGGGGGTCCGCACCTTGGTCATTCTGGCCTGAGCAGCCATGGCCTGAGCAAAGTTTTATCTGTCAGTGGTTTAAGTGGTTCTATCCGAGGGGGTTGGAAGGAGACTTTCTTCTTTTTACATGGGATATTCTATGATATTCTATGATATTATCAAGGTCAAACTGTCAGTTCAAGTGTTAATCCCATCCCCCCTAATCTTAAACAACCCTGAAACTTTAGCCCCAAATCTGTGTAAATCCATGTAAGTCCCATACTAACTCATGGTCTTTCGGGGGTGGTTCATATGAGGGGAATGGGACTACATAAATTGGATATGGCCTTCCCCCATGTTGCATCATTGCCCATTGTTGGTGGGTGGAGGCTATGTCTAATGCACAAGTATCATGAGGGATTGTCTGGAAATGGGGTCTGCCGCATGTTCGGAAATTGCACTTCTAGAGGGGGGAAAATGATGATCAATCTTTAAATGCAGCCTATCCTACTTTCTACCAAATCCATGAAGTATCATCAAATATCACGAATCATTGTGATAGTGTTACATCAATTGATTTGAATTACTGTATCATCACCATATCATCACCATTATCTTTATTGCCTGAAAATGATTGGTATCCAAAGAATCTCCGGTGGATTTCTGTGGTTTGTCGTAAGTGTCCAGTCTAACATTGCCAAGACATGCAAGGAGATACCCCCCAAGGTGGTTGATCATCAGACTCCCATGATGGGTCAAAATTGCAAGCAAAATGGGGATTTTGGTCATTTTTGGTCCATCTTCAGCTAACATCCTATTTTTGGGGGTTCGCACTTTGGACCTAGTTGAGAAAGTCACTTTCCCCATCGTCTGATGGCCACAAATTGTAAGTCTATAAATCATCCATTTTGAACAAACACATATGGAGAATTATGGAGATACCAAGCGGGTATAGAGCTGTAGTTGGCCCTGTAGTTGCTGGGCGTTGATTCCATAATGGACAAAATCACGCTCATGTGGGGATGGGTTGAAGGTTGATGGACACCCAAAACAGATGGATTAATAGGGGAGGATAAACACAATCTATACCTTGACAAGGGACTTGACCAGCCACAGTGGAGTGGTTTGTCCAAAAATAGGGATTTGCCATGATTTGCCCCTGAATGAAGCTTTAATGGGGAAGATGACAAACCCATATTGGAACTTGGGGGTAACCTAGTTTGGGACGACCCAAGCGATGTTGGACTAAGATACATGTAAACCGGGAAAGGAATCAATAAAGTGCAATATGTAGGAAACATATCATATATGCAACAGTTTTATGATGTAGTAGAACAAACCGCAAGGGTACAAGAAACTTCCGGAACCCCTCAAGATATATGTTTGCAAGTGCACACATGTAAATTTATACATGTAAGCAAGTACCAATACGAAGTACGCTGGAACACGCACGGCGATAGAACTGATAGACCTTGTGAAAATAAGGGATTTAGACAACAACTTTTGCTGGTGGTGAGGCACCGTGCAAAATATACAGTCACTGGACCCTCCATCAACCCCTGGATGTTTGGATAGAAGTTGAGACATAGAAACCAAGCGTTCGTATGGGTCTACACCCCACACTTTGGCCGATGAAATCCTATTCCCATCAAATCCCAAAATTTGATGGCTAAATCATGTAAAATCCCTATTTTTCACGATCAAATCGCCCAAAAAATTGGCTGCTGCAAGCCCCAATTCGTCCACCCGAGCCGGCTGCCTCTGAAGAGAACTGCACCCATGCTTCGCCCGAGGGTCGACCGGTTTGTCCTGCAGCGAAGCAATTCGGAGGATTACCCGCCACCAATAAGCCAGTGCCCTACAGTAAACTAATGTATAGATAGATCGAAGTCATTATGGAAAACATCGCACGTTATAATTATGTCTACTATGGAAACACATGTTACACCATATCGACTTAATATTATATGTGGCTCCAGTCTCCATGCGTCACGGACTTTGGTGCATCGTGCGATTTATATATCAAAGCACGGAAAACGGGGCATGTAATGTACCAGCCGACAATGAAGAATCTTGAGCAATATTGGTATGACCAAATGATGGAGATATTCACGCAACAAGTACACTGTATTATACATATGCGCATATACTTTACATTGCACTGCATCACATTACAGATATGACATGACATTACAGTACGTTACAGCACATTACAATACATTACAGTACATTGCATTCATACTAGGTCTTCCCAAAGATTGTAAATCTATCTTTTTACGGGTGGAATGGCGTGCATCACTTGTCTATCTTGTTGGGGATCCCTTCCACACCCATCAACCCCAAAAGTTGGGGGATGTCGCACCTTCGGCGCCCATGATCACGTGCTCGGGTGCCACCTAGGCACGGCATCTTTAGATGCATCAAAAATCTTGAGTGGGTGGAACTGGGGCGCCCATAAACCTATGAAATTGGCTGGTTCCTCCCCACCTGTCAGGTGAGGGTCTGTGGATTTCTAGATGTGTGAAAACCTCCATTTCCTCCTTCTCCTCCTCGTCCACTCCTCCTCCCCCTCCTTGCCTCCTCTGAACACATAGCACACACATAGCTAGCTCGCAGACTCTCTGGGCAATCGCGGGCCTTGTCAGATAGCTAGATCGCAGACTCTCTGCGTCATCCTTGGCCTCGTCAGATAGCTAGCTCGGAGACTCTCTCTCTCATCTGGGACCCGGTGCCTATGCCAATCGCTTGGACAGCTTGTGTCTGTCGCATTGGCAAAGGCACGTGTCAGAATATATGCCAGCAAACCTGTCAGGATAGACATATCGGATGTATAATTATAGATGTCATTTTAAAAAATGTCAAAAAAAAGTAGGCAGACATTGTCAGAGAAACTGTCTGATAGATATGTCAGAAACTGTCAGAGGATATCACAGATGTCAGAAAATATGTCAAAGGTCGCAAGATATGCCAACATTTTGTCAAGATGTTTGTGGCACTGTAGGGATCAAGATGAAAAATGAAAACCAGCCGTTTTGTGGACTCGCGAAATTTAGGCCCACAACTAAAATGTTTCTTGGGGGCCTATATTGGATTTGCCTGCGAATCGGGTATAGCCCAATTTTTGCATTCTCCAGCCATGTTTGATGAACGGAGGGTATGGCTTTGTCTTGCAGTAGGCTACCACATGGGTTTCATTCACATCTCGCTTTCCCCATTCAAATTGAAATTGTGAAAAACTGAGAGGTACAGTAGATTCCCCATCTTCAGACACACCCAATATCAAACGACATTCTTGGTCACAATCTCATTTATATATTCCGAGTACTAAAAAGCATACTGTTGGCTAAAGCTATAGAATTAATTGTCTATATCTAATTATGTCAGTACATCATAGTATATCCCAAATATATAGTTACATCCTCCCAGTTCATATTCCCATTCCATAGTATATACACCCTTTTTTTCAACGAAGCTCACAGCTTGGATTCAAAGCCGTGATAATTTCACCAAAGCCCCCATTAAGCCCCCATTAAACCATCAAAATCATCATCCCAGATATGGATGAAAATAAAACATCTTGAAACCACCAACCAGCAAGACATGGGGATAGAAGATTAATGGGATATCAATGGGATTAACATGGGTTAACCAACAAAATGTGGTCATCTCCCGTTTAAGCACCATTCTACCCATCATTTCCTGCAGGCGGTGTAAATTTCAAGCCGCCCCATACTCTGCAAAGAAGGCAGCCACATCCTCCGCAGAACTGCTAAACGGAAGCCTCCCAGAAGCTCGGGAAGAAACGCAGGGCCCAATGTGCCAATTGTTTGTTTACTAAACTTGGAGTATGATTTATCGGATGGATAACCAACAAGATATGGGGAATGCCATGGGATATTTTCATGGGATTCAGCAACAAAATGTTGATGGCCCCAGGGTGAGCATGGCTTCTATGAATGGGTATATAAGCAAACAAAAGTGTGGATTTAGTATGATTAAATGGTGATTGAGCAACAGAAAAATTTGATTTTGGGGGAAATATGTTGATGTATGATCACCCCACTCTCGGGTTTAACCCCCACAAGTTGGGATAGAGCCCCGATGACTAGCCCAAGACCATCTGGATCCTCTGCTAATCCAACTGTTTGGCATGGAAAATGGTCCCTTTTATTCGGCAAACCATGTAGAAATCCACCGTTTTCCTTGAGTCTTTTCAAGACTGTCTTGCACAAAATGCAATATGTTTTACAATACAGCATTCCTATCACAACAGGAAAACCGATTCCTTACAAAGAGCCCAGAATATTAAGAGTTGAAGAAGCGTAACTTACAAGCTGCAGTCTTCCTTTGAGAATGTAATTCGTAAATCTTTCAAACAACAATTTTCCTGCAAAATATGATGTCATATTCCTTGAAGAGGTGCAAGAGGCTGCAAGTTTCCCTTCTTACATTTCCTTGGAATAGTGCAATCTCCAATTCAGAATACCACATTTGCTTCGTGGAAAAGATTCTTAAAAGGATAGCTAAAATCTGGATAGGCATCATGCCTAGGTTGCAAGTTGCAAGCTTCACAAAAATCTGAATATCTGGACCAAAGACTATCCCTTCAAAAAACACTGCGTTTCTGAACACCAAGGAAATTTGTAGGTTTTAATTTCGCAATTTCTGAAGGAAGTATCTGCTTGAACAGGCCAGAGGGACAGGGCTTGTGAAAAATGACTTGATGAAAAAATGATGTCTCAGAGGCAAGATCAATCAGTATTATATATGTCATGTGGATTTATCCTCAGAGCCAAAGAGAACAAAAACCATCAAAAAACAGGCTAATAGTGATTTATAACACATTACAACTAGTCCAGAAGCCATGATTTGGAAGCGGTTTTTTGTCTTTGTCGGCTTCCACTCTTTGGGGGTGACATAGGGTCGCAGAATGCGGTCGTATTCCAACCTCTTGGAGCACAGATCCCCAGAAAATCAGCTGGGTAAATCCGTTGAATCAGCAGTTGTTTTCCTGCTCCCATCCGTCAAGCTGTGAACGGCAGTCAAATGGGATCCCAAGTAAATGCAAAAAGATATAAACGCAAAACGTCTACTAAAAAGACAGTCTTTCACCTAGAATCACCTAGCTATGTTTGTAGGATGTTATTCATTGTTATTCGATCTTCTTGGGATTGCAGTGCTTGGAAACGGAGATCTGGTTCAACGAATCGCATCGCATCGCACCCTCTGAGGCGAACGAAAGCGGCGCCACCAGCGCCGTAATCACCTGGAGTCGCGGCTTCAAACCTGGAGAGGTTTCATGTGGTAAACCCAATAATTAATAATAATGAAGCATCCCTAATATCACCAGAAATGGGTTGTGACCCTCCCAAAATTGGAGCTTCATTTTTGAGAATGTCACTTTCTCGCAAGTTCTACGTGTCTTTTCTGCTTTCCCAGAGAGTAAACATCCTGGTTTTCCACTAGTCCCCGTGTTGATGGTCATATCCTTACCTCTTGGTCTCGATGGAAACTCAACTCAGGAACCAAACGATGGTGGCGGGGTTGGACTTGGACTTGGCAGGGTCAAAGTTCCGCCACTTACCACTGGAAAGCTCAAATGGACTTTCAGAAAATACTAGATGACCATAGATGATCCTATTGTCATTGGATTGGTTTAAGGGAAATTTTACAGGAAACCATGGATTTTCCCATGAAATATAGAGGTTTCCTGTAAAATTTCCACATTAACCAATCCAATGATATTGAACCATGTTTCATCTCAATCTTGACTCGCTCTTGACATATTTGGTCAAGATTTCCCATACAAATCCGCAATCGCAATCTCCGCATGATGTGGTCAAGTTGCCAGTTGAAGCCACTTCCTAAGCCGCAGCCAGCGCTTGGATGTTTATCTCCCCTTCAGACGCTCCTATCAATTGAAATATGATTGAGTGATATCGATCTGACCAATGAGGGAAATATTTATGCAGAGTTACCAATTAACCATCCTAAAAATCATCCCAAAAACCATCGCTAAGCCATTGTAGAACCGGCAGAAAAGCATCATAAAAACCTTCATTAAAGCATCATAAATCCATCAGAAGACCATGATTGACAATACTTAAGCATCATGCACAGCAGCCATCAGCGTTTCAATGCCCCAGCGGCCATGCTGGTCTTTGCGGTGGTGGGGATGCCCATGGCACTCAAAGCACTTTGAGCCAAGGAGACTCCTGGAGACCGCTGGGGTAGAACTTGGTCAAAGCAAATAAAGTGGTGAACATATACAGTATATACATTTAAAATGACCAACAATGGCATGGCCAACTAAGCATTAAAGAAAGAAAGGATAGTTCGCGGGATATCCATGTTCCTCCATAAGAATTAGAATTTGCAAAAAATCATCTACGTATTCACCTACCAAGTCAACTGTCCGGAGTTGTTTATCCGCTGTCATTGGCAGTTTAAACCCCACTCGTATATATGTGGACATACATGTCATTTATGCATTGATGTTCATAATGTTCTGTGATATGTAAGAAATATATATATATATAGACAGTATACATACACATTTAGGAGACAGGACACATATACCATGTATTGAACAAACGACCAGCTCGGGGTGACAATCTGATGTTTTCTGCGGTATCAACAATCCCCAACTGGATGTGTACTGCAGTGAACAACGTTCAAAACCCTGGGTAGTTCCATTTGACTGGCTGGTTCATAGGGATTCCCTTAGGGCATTTTGATCATCTCCAGTAATTGTATTGGCCAGTATAACCCCTATAATCATGAACAAACAGTGATTTTAAACACTTCTCCAGCAGGTTTCCCGCACAAATGAAACACACTGCACGTGAAATGGGGTTGTCCAAAAATGGTGTAATGTGAGTAAAACAATCATAAACCACCCATTTGGGATTGTTTCATACTATACCACCTATTTATGGTGATTCATTGGCGATGGTTTATGGCTTGGTTTTACCAACATGATTCCCAAATCCCTTGGTTAATTCAGCACCGATCTCCTCCGGTTGCGCTCATCATAGTCTTGCCAAATCCTTTGCCACCACCATAGCCACCGCCACCACCGCCACCACCGCCACCACGCCCAGCAGTTCGCGCGTTTGCGTCCTTGGAGATGTGATGAAAGTGATGAAAATCAGATCTGAAATGACATCATCCAAGAAATGAAATTGAAATGACATCATCCTGGTTTAGTAATTGGATCATATTGGATCTAATGTTGGATCTCTTCATTTTGTCCATGTGAGAGGTCTCCAGTTAGAGAATCCAATAGGATGGGATTAGCACTGAGCGCGAATCCACTTCTGGTGTTCTCTCCCAAAATTTCGAATACGTATGATCATGCATATGTATATATATACATGTATAATTATTATAATATATATACATATATATATTATATATATATATATATTATATATATATAATATATATATATAATATATATATATATATATATATTATATATATATAATATATATATATAATATATATATGTATATATATTATATATTATAACTATATATATATTATAACTATATATATTATATAACTATATATATTATATATATTATATATATAACATTACATAACTATATATACAATGTCCCATATCTAATCTTATCTCCACTGATTTCCCAGAAAAAAAAAAAAACATAGTTTGGGGTCTCCCATCTCCTGTAAGGCCTGACCATTTTGTGCCAAGAAACATCCAAGGTGGAGCCTGGGAACCCATGGTTTTTGCCATGAAATCTAGGGCTTTCCTTTAGATTTTCCCTTAGACCAACCCAATGATCTAAGTAAATAGAAAACTGGTGCAGAATACCCCATTATTTTGGGACGTGTGTCCATTTTCATGGATACTTGGAGTGTCTAAGTATGTCTAAGTACACGGGAAAATATGGGGAACGTCCGAGTTGTGAGTCATGGCAACTGATCCTAAATTAATGATGTACAGGATAAAGATTGATAAATTAGGATTAATTATATAGGTGGTTCAGCAACCAAAAGGGCATAAGCTACAAAAGTCAGGATTTGATCATTTTACCTGGTACAAATGAGGGGTGTGGTCAATGAAAATCGGACGTACATGATTCAAACACGGGCATTCATCTGTAGACACATTTATACATATGTGATCATATCATCAACTGATGCTAACTCTGAAGTCAGATCTGCAAAAAAAGCAGATCATCGTCCATGAAAGGAAACCAATGGTTCTTGGAGTCCTTAAATTAATAGAACAGCAAAACCTTTGGACAAAAATAGTAGGGCAGTCCATTCCCATATTATGTTGACCTTTCACTCTCGTTTTGCAAACAAAATACCGAGCACAACGAACGTGCTTCCATCACCTGCCCAGGCCAGGCGCCACCCGCTGCATTGCGAGTCGCTGAAGATCTCAATATATCTTCCTCCAATCGACTGTCGATCTTTTTGCCGCCTGTACCAGGGACGATTTAAGTTTGCGAACCAAAACAAAGATGTAGCCCCGACATTAGGCGACATCGGTTTCGGATGTTTCTGTACTAAAACCGCTAGAAAAGTTGTAGATTCTTCCATCATCTAAATATATCTTAATATCAATATCATCCATTCTATCGATAAATCATCTGCAAACATGTGAAAACCTTTGGGATACTTCACAACACAAGACATCCGATACAACAGTGGGCGATGAGCTCCATGCATTCCCATGTCGATCTGGTGGCTTCAACCCCAGTCCATATCAGTCCTACATGATCAAATCATTCCAAAGCAACAAAATAATGAAACTGTAGGACTGATATGGAAATAATTTTGAAACCCTGTGTCAGTTATCAAATCATTTTGAAATCATGTAACTACATAATCAAATCATTCCATCAGTTACTGGTTGATGGTTTCAAAATTCCAAAGAATGTTTGGCACATTTTGAAACCATCAACCAGTAATATATGGCTGTGGCTCAAACCCCGGGTATGGATCGTTCCGCGGTGATCCACATCTACGGATTGGTCCAGTATGGATCGCCTGTGGTTGGTTTAGCCTTGATCCGGACCTCAAATTTTGAGACGCAGCAATATGGATTATGGATTTGTTTGAACACATGTCACACCAAAACCCAGGTGTCCATAATCATGTCCACCATTAAAATGTTAATTTGAGCTCAACATGGCATTTTCAGACACACCCAAATGTAACATAGTTGGTTTATATGTGGCAGGGACCTTTGGGGTCTATTTCCTTCCTTTGCATACATGATATCTCTCCATTGCATCCCCATCAGAGCAGTGAAATGACCCACCTGTTGATTATATAGCCCGTCAATTCCCATTATATTCCATCCCCATTCTTGTTGGTTTGATACCCTACTGTAATTTTGTTCATGATGAAATGTTCCCCATTGAAAAAGACACACCCAGATCCAAACGAGACAATCATCCTGGAGAAATTATAGCAATTCACTAGCCTGAAATAACGAAAGAAGGCTATCTTTGGGATAGTTACTCTACCCCCAATTGCTTCTATAGCATCCTTCCAATGAGGTCATGAAATCTCTCCAGATCAATCCCCATGAGAATCCTGTGATATCACATTAAACCACCATCTTTGATGGTTAAGTCACTATTTTTTGTTGGTTACCCTCTGGTAAACTAACATAGCTATTGAAAATGGCCATTTATAGTGGATTTTCCCATGAAAAATGGTGATTTTCCATAGTTATGTTAGTTCACTGGAGGGTAAATCATGTTTCAAGCAACATTGTCGTTTGTTCAATCACCATTTTGGATGGTCAAATCCCCATCTTCAGATGGTGAAATCACCATTTCATCGCCACGGGGATCCAGACCTGGCTTCCTCCGCGCTGCTGGTATCCACAAATTGGACCCAGGCCTGGCGGTTTCGATGGTGACCCAATTTACCAATGTGGCTTGTTATGAATTAGAATTACTAGTAGTATTGCTATCAATCATTATTAATATATTGATTCAATTGATCACTATGAACTATTGCTAGCTATTATTAATCATTGTTACTTATTACTATTATTAGTATCATTTTCTGTTCATCATTGGTACTATTATGAATAACGTACCATTGTTACCAACTAATGTGATTGTTGTACAAATACCGCACCATTGAATTTGTTTTACAAGTACTATCCATTTATAGGATCAATAACCCGTTATTATTACAATAAACAACACACCTTTCCTATCATTACTATTATATATTCTATCATAGGCGACCAGCAACTAATGTGTGTGTTATTCTTATTGATTATTTCCTAATAACTATGATAGTGCTGTTGTTACACTAGCAACAACTGAGTAGTTTTATGTGGAATTCACCCAATATACGAATAGTATTTTTGTTTATTATTTACTAAGAGGTTTAACCAAATGTACTGGTGATGTTGTTGTTACAATAGCAGTAGCATGATAATTATTGGGGTATTGTTATTGTTAACAGCAATGGTAACAATATGTAACGATAGTAAATAAATGGGAATTGTAATGATAACAATAGTAATAACAACAATATTAACAATAAGCAAAGCTTAATATCAAAAACAAAGGTCATGATAGTAAGACTCCAATGGTTGATCATTTCAATTGTAATAACAAACCATCCTCACACTTAGTCGATGGATTGATTCACGATATTTCAGGAGTCCCTAGATTTTCAACCCCAAACTCAGAAGTCTGGTGTGAATCATAAGCCAATTCTGAGAGTTTCCCAGGTTTAGCTGGAGGGGTATCTGGGGCTTTTGTCAGGTTATTCTTGGTTTCAGTATATAATACTAACTTTAACTAAAAGCTTTGGATACCCCCCATGTGTGAAGCCAACAAACCAAGGTCTATCTGTCTCAAAACCCATGGAATCCCCGGGTGAAAACCAAAATAGCTAGGATCTTTGGATGTTCATCACTACTGGCATCACCCAGAACATGGCAATTCAGGGGTTTTGTCCCGTCCCCATATTAGCCTTTCTCCTTGAAACAATCCTCTCAAAAAGAGCTATTTGTATGAGTTGGACTTTCACTGGAATGGAAACTACAACCTTGTATCCAACTCAAGTCGACGATGCTTCGCAACTTCAGGTGGGGTCCCACAAAACTTGGAGGGGACATCGGAACATCCAAAAGAAAATCTCCCTGGTTACCCAACAATCTCACAGATGTTGACAACCTTAAAGTTCTGTGGGAATTCTTTCACTTGGACCTGGTGAACCTCCAGAGATGACCATTTTTTGATCCTGAGACATCCCCATGGTATCCCCATAATATCCCATCAGATCCCACCATTCTTGACGGTCAAATCACCATGAAAATCACCCTTTTCAAGTACCTCTCCACTCGGTCGACCATCAAGGTTCGTTCCCAGGATGACATTGTCCTGGCGGTCGCACTGGATGCTTGAAGGGACAATCGACCCTGAAACAAATGTTTGGGGCTCAGACAGGGCATGCTTTTGGAACTGAAAATAATTTGCGGGGAATCCACATTTGGTTATCGGATGTTATGGGTCAAAACCAAAATGTACTCTCCTGGTACCCGGATGGTACCTTAAAATAGCTGGTCAATGGATGTGTATTCCCCCAAACATGATACTAATAGGTTTTGACCCATCCACATTTCAACCCCCCAATTTCGATCAATTTCGCAGCATTTCGGACGTCAAACCGCTGCAGGCCAAGCAGGTTCCATCCAGCTGAATCTCAGCATCCCATCATCCTCCACTACTCCAAAGTCGCCGAAGAACTCAGAGACCTTGCCGTTTGACATGGGTTTGTCTGACAATGTCGGATTTCATCCCTCATCATGGCAATTTGAACCGTGATCAACCGTGGAATTTTGGGGTACTTTATTTCAAAACAAAGCCAAATGGCTGTCACTGCCACTACCAGCAACTTCAGCTGCTCAACGACGGGGCACGCTCGAAAACACGAGCCACAACGCTGCTTGAGTGCCGCAAGGGGGTAATGTCCACTGGTCTGAACATTCTTGGAGAAAAAGCCATACCCCTTGTACATCCCAAATGCTTTTTGTTGATCTTACCTTTTTTGAATTGAATAACAATTGGTCTTGCAATCTGGATCGGTCCAGTCCTGTTGCTCGCCCTTTGTTTCTTCAACAGAGCTGGGAGCTCGCTTCGTGGTCCACCCCACAAATCGTGGGTCATGACCCCAATTGGAAGTGTACCAGTGTACCATTGTAACCCTATACTTACCCTACTTTGGAACATCTCACAACTGCGGGCTTATACCAACCGGCTTGAACCACTACCCACCTCAGCCGGTCCAGAGCTAAATGGAAGGCCTTGGCTGCCAGTTCCAGTCCCAAGTCCTCTTTGTTGGTCACAAAAACAGATACCATGGGTGTATTTTTGCCGTTGCTGTTGGGTATTGCTAGGGGTGTACCCAACAATGTTGTCTCCAACTATTCATTGTTTTATGGATGGCCTAAAAAAGATAGAAAAAATCGAAAAAAAAAGTGAATCATGTTGATGGTGATTCTTGTTTCTATCTCTTGGGAGAACAGGGGAAAGGATGGGAAAGGTGTATTTACCCTAGCCACCACTGGAGTGTATCCTTGCAACCTCAGCATGTCCTTTTCGGTTCCACTGGATCTATATTTCAAAGATATGGATATTGGATACAGTACCCTCCAGTAACTCGAACTGACAATGGAAAGTTCCCCATGTATGGACTGTGCGTTCATCTTTTCGCATTGAACACGATGATTTCCGAGCCATCAATGTGCGACTAGCAAACGGTATATATCTCACTTTAGTTTTCAGCACCAACCATCTTGTTCCAGTCCAATCCAAGCCCCTTTTTTCTATCTGGGCTTATCGGAAAATCGGGTACTGTGCCCCATTCCATCCACTGGTTTATCATCATCTACACAATGACAGGGAGCATGTTCAGAAAAAACAAAATGTACCAAAATAATTTCAAGTTGGTTGTATCCCGTTATATCCCCATTGAATCACCACTCTTTCCGAGATAAATCATGTGAAATCCCCCATTGTCTGTTGGTTAAACCACCAACGCTCAGACACATGAGCCCCAACAGCCCCAACACCACAGCCCGAAGCAAGCCTCGCAAGCGCAAGTAGCCAGCGCCAGGATAATCCTGAAAGGGTTGAACTGCTCAAATTTTTCCAGCCCCAAATTGAGATATGACAACGAGACACCAAAAAAACGGGCTGAGCTGAAATTTGGGGGAAAACCCAAACTTCAATGGTTAGTCCCCATCATGTTCGCCACTTAAATCAATGGTGTTTTTGGGCCTTGCCCCATTTCCATCCATTTCCAGAGACCCAAATCAAGGTTTTAAAAAAAAAAACGTTGAAGCGGAAACGTTCCTCCAATACTCCCATCTTCATTGGATAGATATGGATCAAAACATGATTCAACGATTGGACATATAGATTTCGGACGGTCGGATGGTCACTTGAACAAATCGTCAACCATCACGTCTTTTTGAGGTATCCAGTGACTTGACTTGACATGTATATATATATATATTTGTATAAATATGTATGTATACAGGATACTACATGTCTACACCGTTTCTCTATAATGACGAAGCATGTATATTGATTATATATACATATATGCCATAAAAAGAGTATCTACATAGATATATATATATATATGTATCCAACATTATCCAACCATCTCCCTTTTTGAATACCTGTTTGCAGCACAGCTTGCCTGGAACATTTTCGCCATCGAGCTTGACAGGTCTGTTTCGGTCCACGTTGTGTCCGCGTGTCCGGCGTAAGGCAAGGAAGACAAAAATAAACCAACATGATGAGGATTGGGAAGTGACTACTCCTTATGATCTTGTGTAAACAAACTGGATTTGTCTGGCAAATAATATGAAATAATCAATCATATCCGACACTTTTATGTTTTTCCTTGAATGTCTTCCGATAATTGCACTTTGTTGTGGTGAATATTGCTTGCATGTTCACATCTCCCTGTTGAGTTTCTTGCGGAGAGGACTTGTATCGCCGAGTCATCACTGAGAGTTTGGCTAGTTCCCCAAAAAAAAGGTCATGGCCTACACCCAAATTCTGAGCCAATGGCGACAACTTTGTGACCTTGCTCTCAATCACAAGTTTAGGCTCTCAAGGACCCGTTTTCCTAAGAGCATGACTGCAGGGCATTGCACTCTCCACTTCACCTGCAACTCTGAGAGTTCAGGTCAAGAAAGAGCGTTGATTTCCTGTTGCTATGTATATGTATACATATATATATATATATGAGAATGTACAAATATACATATATATATATATACATATATATACATCTATATATACATATATACACATACACATATACACAACATGGCCATTTGGGGTGGGAAACAAGATCCGTCATAGAGGCACCTCTTTGTGCTACCTGTCGAGCCGGGGCGCAAGGATTGAGTTGCCCTTTGCACAATACTCAGCCCAGCGAACAAATCAGGCATACAACCAGCAAGTGGAATTCTGACTCTCCAAGTGGCAAGTAGTATCTGTACACTTCCCTGAGCTAGTATCTGAACTAGAACGCAAATTGATGGATTAGTAGGGGCACTTTTCAAACGCTCCAGGGTTCCATATCAAATCTCCTCAGGGCGTACCATCCCCCATCGAAATTTCTGACGGGCATAATCCCCTATCCCCTAGGGGGCTGATGAGAAAATAGACACCGAAAGGCTTGGTTGCTGGAAAGGTTTATTGTCATTTCATGCTTAAATCCGAACTTTTGATGGTTAATTAATTTCCAATATGTGTTGGTTTACTACACCGTCGGGTACTTTGTCAGCGCCACTCCATCGCTTGCACCAGGTGTGGTTGCTTTGCCACTCCATGGTGAATCTCTTGTCCGGTCAAACCATCCAGCACGATCACATCCTTGCGCCGCTTGGGAAGATTTATCATGTGGGGCCCCCAAACCAACTATGGCAAGTTAGTGCTGAATTACAGTATATAGACTGACTACAGTATATCATATAGTTTATGGTAAGGCGTGTATATATCTATATTATATCATAATATATATATATATATATACACATTTGACACACATACATAATTATGCATATATACATACATACATAATTATATCATAATATATATATATACACATATTCCATAGCTAGATAGGTGAACATGAACCAACATACAAGTGGGGGGTCCATATAGGAAAAATGACTTCAGGGACACGGCCATGTGCCAGGAAGTTTGACCAACCAAAACTGGATCTTCTGGTGAATATCTATGTACCTAGATCCTCCAAAGTACCTACACAAAAGGGACAAAAGGGATAACATACCCCTTGTTTGGGACTCTTGCCAATCTTTCATGAGTACTTGGAAGAGTCGAAAGTAAATTCCAAAACTTTCTGAAGGCGATGAAATTGATGGTTCTACCATCATTATGAGCTCGGCCACTTCCGGCCATGTATCCAGACCATTTCCAGAGGGTTGTGTCGATAAGGCCCTGCTGTCATCGCCACCAGCATCCACGTCTAAGCGTTGCTCAACACGTGGTTTTGTCCACAATTGCGGGTATCCTAAAGTCCACTTGTTTCGCTTGTTGCGGACAATGACCTTTGTTGATAGGTAAATTATCTAGAAATGACCATGTTCCAAAGCTATGTTGAATTGCCAGAGGGTAAACCCGGATCATCCCTTTTCAAATTGCCATGGCCACGGCCTTGCCCCGGTCCTTGCCCGAGGCGACGGCCAAAAGCCACTGCGCCTTCTGCTGTCCATAGCGAAGGATGCCTACCAGCGCAGGTTTGATGTGCAGAAGCCGCAAGCCTCGCCAGGGCTTCAAGCTGGGGGTTCAATGGGTCCACCAGTGGGTCGCGCTTTGCAAGCCTAGGAATGTGAAAAGTTATTGGACGCCCGTGTCTTTCGAAAGTTTCCTCTGTACCCCCAAAGGCCACCGGACTTGGCCCATACATATCATAGACAAATAATAACAAATACTTACAGTGTACTTATGTTGTCACACAGGTCTCTACAACCGTCCAAGGCAGCCCCATACAGTGCATGAGCTATTGATACTGGGGACCTGCAAATATCAAATCTACACAAATGTGGTTCCTGCCCTCTCTTTTCGCAGCTCAAACACCAAGCTAGTTGTCAGGTAACCCTCGACTCAATAGCCAACCATCCCAATCTTATCACAAACCGATCGTATAGACCATCCCCAATTTGACCTTTATGGTTGAGGGTTTACCCCATGCATGGGGCTAGATGAACCCCATGGCTGATCATACACCGACGTAACAAGCCATCTGGAGATGGTACTAGACTCCCCGCCTAGATAAAGACATGATTGAACAACATGGACATGGGATACTTGTATATATATATATATATATTAGCTATAGTTGTTCTAATTAGACATCACATATGGGGGTTTGTCTGAAAACAGGTAGACCCGAAAAATGTACTTTGCAAAATACAAAACGATGACAAATCAATGGATGGAATCTCTATTTCTAGAGGAACTCATATATGACCTTCAACATAATAGGTAAACATATGGCTTGCATCCCAGGGTACAAAACATGGGGCAACCTAGACACACATATGATAGAAAGAATCTACAGGAATATTCCCAGTTGTACATGGATTTTGGCCGTCTTGCGATAGATTCGTATATATTACCTGTTGAAATTGTGGTAATATCTTCCCTCTGGTAGTCCAACATAGCCATTATTCATAGGTAAATTGTCTACAATCATTTATAAATGGGCCATCTATACCATAGCTACGTGAAACATTACCCGAGGTTGTATCCCCTGTTGAGCGATATTCAAAACCCTGCAGCCTTGTACTAGTTGGTTGAGAACGGGATTCCCGGCTCATGGATTGTGATAATCCCCAACATATCGGATAGTATAATTCCCCAAAAAAAAACATCAACCATCATTTATCAGTGATATCCACCAAAATATCCACATCTTTTCATGATGAAACCCCCAACAAAAGATCCTCAAATGATGGTGAAATCCTCCACCAAACCCGGGGCTAGATCCTTTCCCCCATCCACCACCCCCAATGGATGACATCGGCACCTGCCACCGGTTGCCCCTTGGGCCAGCGCTTCGAGGCCATCCCCGACCAACGGCCCGAGCTTTTCGGCGAGGCCAAGTCCCCCGAGGCAGTCAGGGACCACACCTCGGTGATCATCGTCCTGGATATTCAGATCATAAATGGGAATTTCTATGGGGGCTCACCAAAACTATGGCTGTACTAAGTCACTAAGTCATGGATGATTCTGGAAAATTTGGGGGTACCCCCATTTTGAGAACCCAGATGATGATCATCCATTGGAATTGGGAGCCTGTTTTCAGACAACGTCACTGAAAGCTGCCGAGTCTCCGTGACGCTGCCGGAGGCATCACCCGCAGCCAGCATCAAGGCAGGGAGCTCCTGATCCACCTCGGCCCGTTGCGCGGGGATGTGGAACCCCCTGGTTTTTCTCTGGAAATTGTCTAAAAGTGGTGGATTTTCAAAAAAAAGGTAAGTCAACCAACAAATTTCTGGATTTAATCAGCAAAAATGGGTGAGTTGATCGGCAAAAACGGGTGAGTCAACCAGCAAAAATTGTCACTTATGGCCACTTAACCCACCAAAATCTCATTCAATCAGCAAAAACTGTGAGTTTACCCAGAAAATTTGTGAGTTTTGCGCAACAAAATGATGGTGGTTTCACTAACGAAATTAAAAAAAAAATGATGGGGGAATACTGTGGGAATGAACCATCCAAAGAAGGAAAATTGGGATTTAGCACTGAATACTTGTAATTTAACCAACCATATGGTGAAATATCAGCAGTTTTTTTGGAGTTTCACCCACAAAAACTGGAACTTCACCATCTAAAATTGTGATTTGAAGTATCAAATAGTAAACCATCTTAGCAAGCAACCGTTTTGGTGTAGTCCTTTGACATCATCCCATGACTAGGGGTATACCCAATGCCACAAGCTCCAGTTGGGTGTGTTATTGATATTGTTTGACTCGGGAATACCAACCATACTGGGAATTCAAGGGGTGATTTATAGAGAAGGACGAATTCACCTTCAGTTTGGTGCTATTTCTCGTTGGGAAAATGATGATTCGCCAGTGGACAGAATGGGATACCCTATTTTCAGACAAACCCAAATGGACAGTTCTAAACATAAGTGGATGTGTAGTTGGCTTTGAAAGGGGTATTAATACTGTTTAATACCTGTGGAATGTTCACCCTTTTACTGACACATCTAATTTGGACAGATATGGACAACCCTTTGGGGGGAACCCCAGGACATAATCTGTGTCGTTGGTGATTTTCCATCTCCATCTTGATTTGCAGCAGGATATACCCCGAATTTGATGATTGAGAACATCAGGTTAAACTCCAAGTGCAATTGCCTTTCTGGGGCACAAAGCCACATGAAAGTCAACCCCTTTTGAAGGAAAATCATCTATGATTTGGAGTAATATCACTGGCGCCGTTTCTTTTATTGCCAAATGAAGAGAAAGCAATTGATTTAGCCAGCCTTTAAAAATGTGATGGGACTACCAATAAAGCAAACCACTTGGATCTACTAGGGAGCTACCTGTTACATAGTACTGCAAATTGGCAATTGCTAGTACGGTTGATCAAAACCAAATAACAAGTTCAATTGATATTACTTGATTAATGTGGTGAACGACCACCTTTCACTTGGATGTTTAAATCGTTGGAGAAAAACCTAGAATAAAGATATGTGATATGTTTAAATTTCACAAAGAAAAACCTACAAAAACCTAGGTTTATAGAAATTGGGATGTCACTTTCTAGTCTACAGCAGACCCAGGACAAATCCTCCATCCGCCAAGACAAGTGGCACTGGCCACAGCTAAGTCCTCAGTGTGTTGGTGATTTAAAAAGTTGTGAGAAAAAAACGGATGGAAAAACATGGAAAGTCATTCGACCAAAATTTTGGATTGTTTTCTGTAAACAAAAATGGTGTTTTTCCATTAATACCCCCATATTATTCAAGGCCATAGCGATGTAGAGGTGGCTTAAAAGGCGATCATTGGCTTCGCTGGAGCGGGGGGCAGATATACGGTATACGTACTTAAGATGGTGTCAACATGTGTCAACCACCACACAAAGAGTGAAAATGCAAATGAGAATGCAAACAGGTGTTAGGGACCTGGTGCAAACCAACCAATTTGATTGCAAAGGCTCACATTTACGGTAAAGGATCATCGCAACTACAGTAAGTTGTTTGTTTTAAAAGAAAGAAAGCTGGTAAAAGACTGTCCACGAAGTCCCCGGTATGACTGGGGTTAGCAGATTTGGGTGTGTCCAAGAATAGGGTTGCCCCAAAATCGACAGGTTTATCATCATATGCCCTATTCAAAGGGATTTTTAGGGTATATACCCATGCTGGGACTATCTTTGACTATCGATTTTCATTTCTCAGACCTCGGCTCATTTTGGTTCCTCTCTGGTGATCAAATATGGTTTGCTGCAAGACCCCCAACGTCGTTCGATGATTTTCTCCATCTAGTGCGGAGATCTCCCACCTAACCGTGTTTGATTGACAAATTCCATATCTCAAGTTGGCTATAGTCTACAGTTGTATATCCCATTGAAGTATACCCATTCTAAGTGATATCTCACCAGTCTTGCTTCGCGGCCACCCAGCTCGCCCCCTTTTTGCCACGGCTCCAGGCAACTGATGACCATGGCTCCATCCCTGGGGATCTTCCAGGCGACTTTGACCTCCCCAGTATCCACCGTCTCCACCGTCCAACCTGCCCATATGGCTCTGGGTCAAAAGATTGGGGGCCCCGGGGGAGCACCAAAGCAGCTGGTCAATGAATGTTCGTCCTCCCAAAATATTAGTATATTACTGAGTATTACTGGTTTTGACCCATATATCCACACAGTCATTGACACAGAGAAGCAAGAAATCGTTCAAACCACCGATCAGTTTTGGGTCAGAGTACAGCAATTTGGTCCAAGACTCATGCAAAATTCTCCGACAGAATGCTAAAATCCCTACGAGTACATGGCTGTGGCTTAAGTTCTTGACCCGAAAAAAAGGATGTTTTTAGAAATTACCAAGAAGCCCTTGAAGGGGGGAAAAATGCCAAATATATGATTGTGTATCCATCAGTACTACGATTTTGAGCCATGTTGGTTGGTTAGATCTCCTTGTTTGGTTAAACGGTTAAATGCACATGTTGGTTGACCAAATGCCCCTGTTGGGTGTCTTGATTCCTGCTTCCTCATCGTTGCTGGTGAAATCCACATTTGAAGGCTAGCTTATGACTTCATGAAATCCATGAAATCCAACATGTGCCATGGTCATAACATAGCGGTTTTATCATTTGTCCCACAATGGGAATCCAAAAATCATGGGTATATAGGCCCCTATGGAATCATTTTGTTTGATCCAAGAAACAGCTAACATTTAGCCAAGATGCTTGGCTGAAAACCGCAGTTGTCCCGCCCTGTTTCTCCCTTTGCCTATGGATTCATGACCATACCCCCAAACCTGAGAAAGTCAACCAAGCTTTGACCATAGCACACGTCTTCCAGCTCGACCCCTTCCATTTTTCGCCGCCTTCCAGGCCGCCCCGCTGGTACGCCAGGACCACCAGGTTCCCCGCTTTGCCCGGTAGGGATGCGATGGAAGCCGCCGAGATCTGGGGGACCATGTTTTTGACATTTTTTGACGGTGATCAACCCCCTTTCATTGGGGGTAGTTAAGTTGGTTGCCAAAATTGAACCCATCCAAATTGAATGATCGGAATGGGGAAACATGATGTTCCTGCAGCATCAAATTCGGGGGGTACTTGGACGCAACTCCCACTTGTTCAGTGGGTAATAACTATCGCAGAAGCCAGTTGGTTATGGGAAATACACAACTTCTATATGGGGGGTTCCTAAAATGGGGGTACCCAAAAATGATCAAAAATGGATGGTTTATAATGGAAAATCCTATCTAGAAATGAATGATTTGGGGGTACCCCTATTTTAGGAAACCTCCATATGGGTTCTTAACCACGTAACAGGGATGCAAATCCTAGAACTCGAAACCCTGGCCAGTGCGAAATCCAAGATAGGATGGGGCACCACAGGATCGATCCGCTGAAGCTGTATTTCATTCTCCAAATCAGCATGGTTTATTCATGCTTATTCAATATTACTGCGGTAAACCCAAGAAGAAACCATCCTCAAAATCACCATGTTTATGGATGCTATACACCATCTCCGAATGGTAGGTTTATTCTTGCGTTTACCACATTTTTCATTTCTGGCTTTAAGGAAACAAAAGCCAAGAGACATCTGGAAACCATGGCTTTTACCTGGAAATATAGTGGGTTCACTGTAATTTTTCCCGTAAGACCCACTTTGACAACCGCCAAAAGTTTGGAAATCCTCCAGAATCTGGCTCCAAGTCTTGGTCAAACTTTGGAGTTCAAGCCTAACTGGGGTAGGGGGTCACTGTTTTTTCACCCTAAAATTTCGAGTAGTTCTGGATGTTCATCCCCATGGGCCCACTGAGACAAACATCTCTGGCTCGATTTTGCAGCTGATCTCAGCCAGAGCTCTTTTACTGGCTTGATTCATAGGGCGATCCTAGAAGTCTATATAAATCGCCGATCCAAACCCTCACTGATTGAGAGTTAATCTCCTTATGGATCCTCATGGTTCATTCCTTGTGGTTGATTCCTTCTGGTTCACCCCTCAATTCACCATTAATCAACCCCATGTTCTTGCTTAAATCTGCATGTTTTTCAGACAAACCTCCTATGTTTTGTTCATGTTTGTTCCTTTAATCCAGATTCTTCAGGTGGTGACATCCCAAAAATCATGGAAATTCCCACTGTTCAGTGGTTAACTCCATTTTTCATGGTTTCAACTGCTCACAAACCACTTCTTCACAGGCCCACCTGCGAAGCCCCTCCGTGCAAATGCTTCAGCTCAATGGCTTCGTCGTCATCGGGGAGGGAGAACAGCATCACGTTGTCCTACAACGGAAAGTGACAGCGCTTGAAGTGCATTTTGGATTTTGGACATTACCATGGTAAGAAACCAGGTTTGTAACCCCGAGATCGGCGGAAAAACCATGGTAAGAAACCATGAGTCCAAGCAATTTCTTTTCTTAGGAGACCCCTTTTTTTCACAGGCCTGAAGGATCCCCCAGACCAATACAGTAGCAAGTTGCACTGGCACAACCTGCAAACCGAACGAATCGCTTGGGGTGGTCACAATAAATCCAACCTGGGCCTCCAGTTGCCGTGATTTTGACTCCACCATAAGTCCAACATGTGTTCAAATAATAAACATTCCTGCAACATCCGAAAGGCAATTTTTTGCAAGGTTTTACCAAACTGCAAAAATACTTAACGATTTGCAGAAAAATTGACGCTTCAGGCAAAAATTGCCGGTTGGGCTTTCTCC
The DNA here is from genome assembly GCA_003297045.1 of Symbiodinium sp. clade C Y103. Classification (NCBI taxonomy): domain Eukaryota; class Dinophyceae; order Suessiales; family Symbiodiniaceae; genus Cladocopium; species Cladocopium sp. clade C. Next base: position 155,926 of record BGPT01000734.1, read on the forward strand.
CTAACATGTCTCAAGAAAACAATCTATTTATTTCCCGCCCTCTCCAAAAATCAAATGCACGGCTGAAAGTCAAGAACCGGGACGAATGCCAGCCCACTTAATTAAGAAGTTCTAGACCGTACAACCTCCATTGCAATCTGTCTCAAACGCAAGGTGACTGAATAGAGGTCATGTGTGCGTCTGTTAGTCATTTGAGGCTTGTAGGAAACACTGTCAAACAGGGAACGCTGAAAATNGGTCATGTGTGCGTCTGTTAGTCATTTGAGGCTTGTAGGAAACACTGTCAAACAGGGAACGCTGAAAATCGCCGTTTGGACGCTAAAAATCGCCGTTTGGACGGCAAAAATCGCCGTTCCACATTCAAAACCTTTGGCTCCACCTCTGCTTCAATATAGTGTGCCAACACTACCTCTTTAACATCCTTGATGGGGTTGCAAAGTGACTTGTACTCAAGACTGTATGCTGCTCTGCATTAGTCAAATCATACAATNATAGTGTGCCAACACTACCTCTTTAACATCCTTGATGGGGTTGCAAAGTGACTTGTACTCAAGACTGTATGCTGCTCTGCATTAGTCAAATCATACAATTTTATGCCCAAAAGGAAAGGTGAGTCAGGGCACTGACTAGGTCACATGCAAGAAGGGAACAGGGAACAATTGAGCGAATGATGGCACCCCTGCTTGTTCCAAGATGCACCAAATCCATCCAAATTTGCCAAACTCAAAAATTGACGATTCGCAAAAATTACGCCGTTTCGTCCGAAAACATGGTTTTTGACCAAAAAAANAAGATGCACCAAATCCATCCAAATTTGCCAAACTCAAAAATTGACGATTCGCAAAAATTACGCCGTTTCGTCCGAAAACATGGTTTTTGACCAAAAAAATCTGAATGGATGGTGCGGGTTAATAAACCAGGTTATCTATATTTATCTATCATAAATCAACCAGAAATCCTCATTTCCGGTACGTAAACCACCATTGTCAGTCCTATCTCGCCCTACATTGCCACTATGTACCCCAGATCCGCACGGAAACCCGGCCTGGCTGGCTGCCAATAGCAGGGTGCCATCCTCCTCATAGAATTCACGAACAAATTGCAACTTTCAATGCATTGGTTCAAGGAAAAATTGAAACCGGCAATGTAGTATTACATACCACGAGTGTTGTGCAAAATTGTCTCTGCAACTGAAATTCTACTTACTAGGTATATCCCAAAACCTGCACAGATATCGACCATAGGCCAATTGGAGAGAAAAGTCATAGGTAGTGACATCTGATCATCCAATGACGACCTGTATTGCCACGGATATGAAATATATTGTACGTAAATCCCTTCTACATGGAACAAACTCTCCTGCATACTCCTGGTACCCACTGGCCAGCTGGGGCTGCAAGAAAAGTCCAGCAAACTAATCCCTTCCTCATGTCAAGTACCCCAACATGGTAGTGCAAAGATCCAATACTAAAGCGAAGTCTCGGGGGGTAGTTCATATTGGGAAGGGATTGCCAACTGCCTCAGACAGGGTGCAAGTTGCCGAAGTTCCAAAGAAATATTATGATATATTGAGATGCACTTATATCGAATGGAACTCATTCCACAGGGAAAAACCTTCAAAATCCACCACCTTCGCTGCCAGTTCGAGGCGCAAACCGAAAAATATAGGCCATGCCATGATCGAATGATGTGATATGATATGAGTATGAGTATGAATTCAAGGCCCCCTTCAACCTGAAATGTCACATCAAATTTATCAGGTCTGGATGTTCATTCCCATTCAGAAAAAAAAGGTGTGTCATGTTTGTCCATTCTTTGGGCCTGGAAATTGCAATGTGGACGCATGATGATACTCGTGGATTTTTTGGCGGGCACGCCTTGAATTGCCAGACAGACCCAAACAGCCAAGCATCGCTCACCACGGCCAGGGTTACACTCTCCCAGTCATGGTGAGAAACCTGGAACGGTTGCGCTATGCTGGCTATGCTCGTGTCAACATGATGGGTACCCTGTACCAATCTCACCAATGGAAAATCCGTGGCTTTTTGTTTAAAAAATGTGGGAAATATCCGTTGAACAGAAGAAAAAACTTTGCCGGCTCAGAAGACCAGATGGTATGTCAAAATTTCAGACCAAGGCAAACCCCAAAATGTGGGCCCGGACTTTGGCTATCTGGGAAAAGGCACCAACAAATAGTGCCGATATACAACTAGCCATGTCGATATAGGGGGTCCTTTTGTGAAAATCTTCGCTAGCTAGTAGTGACCATCCCATTTCATCCAATTCCCTTGCACCAAATGACTATACGCAAACATGATCATCCATCTTGGCATATCTTGGCACAGCATCCAAATCCTGACCGAAGAAAGGAAGGGGATACTTCCCCAGACCTTCTTAGATGCTGTGCACTTCCTGCTGATCTCGCCGGTTTTTATCACTATTCCAACCATGTTTCTCCTGTGTTTATAGTCCCATAACTTGAGATGAACCTCCGCACGGAACACATCCCGGTGACCGGTGGTTGCGGACCCCACAGACGTCCTCCAAGCACCACTGCTTTGACGTCAAGATCTTAGATCTTGGAGATATCGTTAACCAGTACCCCTACGGTTCTCATCTCCTATAAGTAGAAGATTTAATGACTGAATCATAAATGGGGAGTTGTCCATTACTAGGCTATGTTTGATTACCAAAGGGTAAATGGTCTTGAAACCAATAAAATTTGGCTTCGGACGGTAGATCGCGGTTGAAGACCCTCACAACATATGTTGGTCATGTGTACTATTTACATCTATTTACAATCCATGCAATACCCATCCATGTTGCCATATCAAATCTTGGGGAGAAAGGATTGCTTTGCATGTCCAATCACATCCTATTTTGGGGATGACCATGCCCCCTTCATCCTATATTTTTTTTACTATATGTTTATTTCTGGGACAAAATGCATGTATCCCCATTTTGACCCACTGTCGACACAGCCAACGAATCTCTGCGGGCCTTCATCTGCCCAACCTCCTTCCAAGGGGACGCCCCCTGGTCCAGTGGGCAAATCGCTCCAGCGAGCTGCGTATGGGAAACAAATCGCTTCCCCATATCAAAACACCCCCTGGAAAGCATAGGAAAAAGTAGGGGATTTATGGGGATTTGCAAATATCTAGGAACATACCATGGAGGTGTTTGGAGGTGTTGAGTGTTGGGGGGATAGGATTGTTGAACCTATGCAGATACTTCCAAATGCAGAGTGATGCACATTTCCATGGATCAAAATTTTAATACTGCGGGACTTCATGACCCATCACAAATGTTGCCGGTTGACCCAGATAGGCATGCCTTGAAAACAACCATAGAATCCCCAAAAACCAAACTGAGTTTGCAAGAAGTTGTTCCTTTTCAACCTGGCAATTCTTGGGATTGCGACCTTTGCCAGCAATATCATCGTTTTTCATGGGAAAATCATCGGTACATCCACATGTTTCATGGTGAAAAATCCACAATTGTCATGGAAAAAATCACCATGTTTCCCAGGCTAAACCACCATGTTTCATCGATAAAATCACCATTATGTGATAGTCAAATCATGTTGAATCACCATTTTTCTGCCAAAATCACCAGTTTGGGGATGGTCAAACCACCAGCCATTTGGATTCACCCCGCCGGGGTCACCTCGAACCGCCACAGCGACACCAGTCCCCCACGGTGGCCCAGGGCCATCATCCGATGCGCCGTGGCACTTCCTGCAGCGACATGTAATTAAACTACTGTACATATCTATAATAGATTCTATATGTACTAGCTATGTGTCTATATATATATATACAGATAGATAGATAGTTTTTTTCCAGCACGCAATGTTTGACTACCGGAGGCAAGTTTTTTGTGCCATATTGCATGAAAAGCCACCCAGAAGTAATGGATTTCAGGGTAGGTATGCGACTGGCACAAAGCAGTGCCATGGTCAAGTTAGATGGGATGAATGGGGCCCCCTGGTCATCCCACCATTGTTCGGGATTCCTTGTATCTCATGGGTATATGATGGTATATTATCCCTTGTAAATGGGGGGCAGCCATCCCCTTTTATGGGGGATTTCCTAAATTTGTTATAACCTTTTGACCAGGGCGCACATAAGTACAGCACAAGGATGTAGTCTTATACTCATATCTTAATGAATGCCTGCAGCCTCTAAAGAGTTCTACTGGTTGGGTGTCATAAAAATGCCAGTCTAGTCCACGACTTGACGGCTTGAAATATCTTGAGATCAGGGTCAAATACAACCAAAAGTGGCTAGTCAACTGTGATCATCCTATTTTGGGGGTGAAAGGTTACCTTTTCAAATTTAATATCAAATTGCAGCTGGCATTTCCCAAGTCCAAGACTCTGCGAATGTTGCCCAAGCAGGTCACACGAGCTTTGCGTGCATCCTGCACAATGTCACGCTAGAAACCGCCCAAGAGCTGGCTGGGTATGCCAAAAGCGACTGTGTGCTAATGAACCTCCACTCTGGATATCACATTAAAATTGCTGACAGGTGGAGGTTCATCCTCCAGTTCGTATGGGAAAATCATCGGTTTTGAGCCGTCCCCATGTTTGTCAACATCAAAAACTGATCAAGCATGTTTCCGTAAACATGTGTTCTGTAACCATCACTTTTTTTTGGCCTTTTTGAGGAGGTAACCACCTTTTACCCAACAAACAAAACAAAAAAACAAGTGTGCTGCTTAGCTGATTCACCCAAAATTTGAGTGCAAGAAATGTCCAGTAATATTTCTCCTCCCCAGCTGTGCTTGAATCAGTCAGCTGTTTTTTTGGGGGGGAAACTCTGCCGGAAACCCAGCCTCCACAGGTCCCAAAAGCTGCCACTGCTCCCCTGGCCGCGCCACAAAGGTCTTGGTGGCCCCTGGCGGCCGATCCAAGGCCGCTTAGAAGTTGAGGGAAGCGGTGGGCCCCATGAAATGAGTGCATCTGTCCTGAAATGAGACTTTAGGTGACTGGAAAGTTCATGAAAGTTCCCGGAGAAGACCCACAGAGTCCTGTCATTATTGCCGCTGCTATTTCATCCATTCTTGGTGGGTCCATGATTTAGACCCATGTGCAAGGGGAAATAGTCATCCCAAATACAGATGAAAGAACTACACAGCAAATTAACACCAGAGCGCAAAAAAACAAGATCCAGCTGGTATTGATGCAAATTCTGAGTCGTGGGAGCCTCAAGAGCCAGAGGAAAAAGGAATATCATGTAGTTGATTGTGATTGTGTTTCTTTCTCTGGGCATTTGAACTGATAGTGACTCATCGGTGATCCGTTGGTGCCTTGTAGGCTTCTCAGGACCAACACCATCTCTTCCTCGCCACGGCTCTAGAACGGGCGCCATAGATAGGGCTGGTTTATAACTAGCCTCAGTTGATTTTTTTGTGGGGGAATATATCATGATATATCTATACTTGCAGTAGATGGTGTTGTTAACCAATTTACAATGATTTAATTTATAACTGGGGGGCCCTTCCTGTATCGTGGACCGTGTTGTACTATAGCTGAGAACACCTGATCTTGCTTCGTGGATGGCGATGACGATGCTCAGTCGGAAGCCAACCATCGCAGTTGCATTCTCTCCCGACCGAACTGTCCAATATGAATGGTTCGATGAAAATGATGTACATATAGGTGAATTCTCGGCAATGATGCATGTTTTCTAACATATCCCAGAATATGAATACTTTTGTTGTCTGCCATCCTGTTGATCTCTTTCCTTTCATAAATCTATCTTGTTGTTCCTTGTAGCCTCTGGTCGGTCAATAGGCATGAAACTCCAATTGCCTTATCGCATCGAAGCCCAAACATTCTTGGGGCCCCTGGCTGGGGGGGGTGGTTGAATCATGTTGAATCTCCATTCCATGAAGTGCCTTCCCAACCAGACTGGCCCCTGAGGCTCCTCACATCTGCCCGACGAAATCGGCTGAGGACTGCACCCTGAGCGATGGAATTGGGTGGTGCAGGTCACCAGGGTTTGCTGACTGAGCGGAAAACTGAAATTGTGATTGACATTCAAAATTGGGAGAACTAAAATTAGCACAACTGACTGTTGTTCGTTTTTCTTGTTCTGATTCACAATCGAAATTGGGAATGACACCTGATTCTAGCTCCTCTCAATTGAAGTAATCCGACTACCAGCTCCCTGGCTTGCTGGGGTTGCCATCCAAATAAAGAGGAAATACAAACCACAGATTTGGTCGCATGTAGTAGAAACCAATCCAATTTGTGTGATATCTCCATATTTCTGGTTGCTGAAGCACCATGGCTTCCTCTTTCACATTGAATCGACATCTGTGCATAGTTTTAATGTTAGTAAAGCAATAGGAAACCATCCCCAATCATACCATAAATGGCTGATATAAACCATCAAAATATGATAAAATATGGGTGGTATATGAAACTATTGCTTTACGAACATTACTGGTTTTATCACTCCCACCTCAACCCCAGGAATCCCCAGCATGTAGTCTCAGCCAGGCGCATCGATGTGTTCTCCCACCATCTGCATGTCTCCGCTCACCCGATCAGGGAGCCTCAGCCGCGGACAATTTCAGCGCAAAAAGGCTGGGGTCTTTTCGGATGATGCTGAGAACCATCATCCATCATCATCCCTAAACCTGGTACGGATTGGTATCTTCCTGGCCAGAAAACAGCTGGAATATCCTTGGGAAACAACTGAGGTCTGGCACACATGGGAAACCTGCCAGCGCCGTCCGTCCGTCGCCTCGCCAACGTTTTTTGGCATGGGGACTCAAGCAACACATCCCACGTCGGAGACCTGCCAAGAATGGTTTGGCCTATTAAGGGTAAATCTTCACCAGCAACAACCATGTTTATCAGGGCTCATTGAGATTTATGAACTATCATGAACTATCTATTTTGTTGGGAGAATCACCTTTTTTGGAGGGTTGAGATAGGCTGAATGCCCATGTCTTTGTGGCATCAATCACCAGTCTCGTCGCTTCGCAGTCGAACTGTGTTTGTAGTGTCTTGGTTTGCATTTCGAACGCCTCACTTGGGGTAGGGGGTACACTCTGGTAAACAACCTGGCACTGGAAAGCAGAACAACAACAATCCATTTTACATCTGCACTGGCAATCAAAAAAGGCTGGCTGGAAAATACACGATTTATAGATTGTAGTACCCCAAAAAAAGATGGAAAAGTGTTTCCAGAATGGTAGTTGGATGATGTGTTCTTCATGATTTTCAGGTTTCCAACTTTTCGATCCCTTTGGGGGTTGCTATAGAGTCGATGAGTTTCCCAGCCATTGACTTGGGGGATTTCCCAGCCATGTTTGCTGAGCTTCCACACTAAGTGGAAAGTGATCAAGCCAGCCTGTGCACCACGAAGAATTTAAAAAGCGGAGATGGGATTTGTTCACTGATTCTTAATGGGATTCAAAAATGTAAATCAAGCAGGGATGGCATTTGACACCACTATACAAACATCCAGAACGAGACAACAGATCTTCCGATATGTAGGTGATGGGCAGAATCTCTGTTGAAAGGGTTGTTCAGCTCTTCTTTGACCTTCCTTTTTGCTTTTCAAGAGTTGGCTGTGGCACCAATGGACCCGCAACAATTCAAAGATCGACTCGGTTGGTATTCAATTGTGGTGAATCATCCAAATTTACAGGTTTGAATAGTTTTGAGATCTTTTGAGCCAATCCATTGTTGGTTTCGTCAGTATCCACATATTAGATCCCCAATTCCTCAGATTCTCTAGGTTGATTGAAATTGCGCATGTTCAGCATATGCAACATACATGTTGCCTTCCGCCCGAAACCCTTTTACATCTGAGGCAGGTGGATGAAAACCTGCTGCATCAGGGGAGCCGTGGATTGGGCCCTTGGTTGGATTGGGGATCTTTTTTGTAAGGGGAACAGCCCAACTGACGCAATGATGGAGCGGCGACGTCGTGCTGCTGAGCAGAGCGCTGAGCCTGCAGCTGTGCAGCCGGATGAGGCGCTGTCGAATGGGCAGCCGGCGTTGGAGCAGAGCGCGGTGGCTGGCCAGCACAGTCCGAATGGAGGACAGGACTTGGGGCAGCCGAGAGAGCAGGACTTGCAAGTGGTGGGACAGGAGTTGGTTCCAGCATCACAAGCCCTAGTTTTGAGGGAACAGAGTGATAGAGGGAAAGTGGGGGAGGTCAAGGAGAGCTGCACTGAGACTCCCAAGGATTCCATGGAAGTTCAACAGTCTTCTAGTAGGTCTGCAATTCATGGGGAATCAGGCTTGAAGGAGTTGGAAGACATGGATAGGTCTAAGGAGTTTCATACGCCAAAGCATCCGACAACCGTCCCAACCAGTTTTGGTCCACTTTTCACACCAGATCAGATCAGCCAGTGGGAAAAGGTCCAAGCAGAGGCACCACTCCTTCAAGGTCGTATGGAACGTGAGGTTCCGTCTCTGCCCAATGGACTAATGTCAGGTCCACCTGTGAGTGCAGGTCTCTTTCCGTGGTGGAGCGGAGGTATGGCTTCACCGCAGATCACAGCTGAGGAAATCACTTGGAGGATGCAAATGCAGCGCGACATGGAGCAGATGAATGTCATGTTGCGAGCTGCGCACTTTGAAAATGCGAGACTTAGGACCGAGCTTCAGCATGTGAAGGAGGATCAGCGTTCTTCCTTTGAGACTCCGGAAGAGCAAAAGGAGGAAGGGGCCAGAGCCCAGCAAGAGCTGTTCAAGGAGGACGGAGCTAGGGCTCAGCAAGCTCCCAAACAGGAGGACGGAGCCAGGGCTCAGCAAGTTTTTACTAAGGAGGACGGAGCCAGAGCTCAGCAAGAACGATGTCAAGGTATCAAGACCGAGGCTGCACGTGGTGGAGCAGCCGATGTTGGAAGTCAGAGAGCTGAAAGACCTAAGGAGGATGGGGCCAGGGCCCAGCAAGATCAAGCAGGACCTGGGACTTCAACCAAACCCCAGGAGATGGAGTTTATGATGCTCATGCTGCAATCGATGCAGGAACTTCAGAGGAAAATCACTGATGACCGTGAAGCCAAGGATGGCGTTGAGGTCGTCAGAACAGGAGCACCAGATCTACCACAACTTGGAGAATGGTCCTCGACAGAGGGACCAATCATGATGGGCGATTGGCTCACCATGTTGGAACCGGCCATTGCCGACTTGAGTGAATCATCTGAGGAATGGTGGTCCGAGCTCATCAAGGCCGTTCAAAGTTGGTATGGTGATCATATGAAGTTGTCACCCCTGGAGCGCACAAGCCATCGTCCAGTTCCCCCTGTCCAGCTCCAGCAGAAGAAGTGGCAGCGCTTGGAGCGGCGTGTCGCCAGCATGCTTTTGAAGGCGGTGCCGGAGTCACAGAAGGAGGAGTTGGTGGCTGGAAAGAGCTTGAGTGCCTTTGCCATCATGGCACATCTTCAAATCCTCTATCAGCCTGGAGGCCTGGGGGAGAAGGAGACGATCCTAAGGAACTTGGAGATGCCACCGGAAGCAGCAACTCTTCCTGAGGCAGTTGTCCAGCTGAGGCGTTGGTCGAGGTGGCGGCTCAGGGCAAGAGACATCGGGGTGGCAGAGCCTGATGCTTCAGTGCTACTTCGAGGACTCACTCGATTGGTGAAAAAAGTTTTGGAGGCTCATGCAGATCTGAGGTTTCGAATCTCCCTTGCACGGTCTACACTGATGTTAGACAGTGCACCAACGGCCGCATCGGTCGAGAGGTTTGGAGTTCTGCTTCTTGCCGAAATCGAACAGATCGCTCACACCGATCGGCAGGAACGTAAGACAGCAGCCACCAAGCCGAAAATCAATGAGATGAAGTTCAAAAAGCCAGAGGAGTTGGAAGGAGAGAAGAATGGAAGTAAAGGGAAGGGGAAGTCTGGCGCTGAGGGCAAAGGATTACCTTGTCGGTATTTCCTTACGGACGAGGGTTGCCGTAAGGGCAAGGACTGTGGATTTGCCCACAATCTTGACCAGGAAAAACGTTGCTGGTCATGTGGCAGCAAGGCTCACTTTGCAAACAGCTGCCCTAGGATTCCTGAAGCTGAGAAGATGCAAGGCAAAGGAATCAAAGCGATGCAGAAGACCCCAGAAAAGGATGGTAAGTCCAACTCCAGCAGCTCAGGAACTCCAGGAACTGACAGGAGTATGGAAGCCAATGACGTAGGATCCACCAGTGGTGCGGCAGGTGGTTCTACGGTGTCTCAAGATGAGACGATGAAGCAGCTGTTGGAGGAGGCTCACAAGATGCTAAAGTCGATGAGCGTCAAGTCTGAGGAGTCGGGTGCCACAAAGGGTGAGCACAGGGTGGACATCTTGCAACGACAGCTGGATGATCTCAAGAAGTTCGGGCTGAAGGTGTTCCGCCTGACCAGGATGGAGAGGAAGAGCAGTGGTTGGGGGCTCCTGGACTCGGGGGCGACACACCCTTTGAGGCCACCTACGAAGTACGAAGATCTGCAGAGGATGCCGGAGGTGGATGTGACTTTGGCTGGAGGTCAAGAAGTCAAGATGAGGCTCAGCCAAGGTGGAAGCATCGTAGGAGAACCAGGAACAGAAGCCATTGTTCCTTTGGGTCTGCTCACAAGCTTGCTGCATTGCAGACTGACATGGACGCCTGGAGGAGTGAGGCTAGTCCATCCGATCAAGGGCGACATTGAGGTGTCAGTGAAGGAAGGATGCCCTATGATCGAGTCAAAGCAAGCTTTGCAGCTCATTGAGGAGATCGAGCTCAAGAATATGAGCAAGGCCCATTTGGCGAAGCTCGATGCCCAGGAGATGGGATGGAAGAAAGCATGGGTCGAAAGACTTGCAGAGGAGCACCCTGCTTTCCAAGGTCTTCCACAGCGGCTGAAGGAAGCTCTCAAAGAGGAACCAAGCCAAAGCTTAGTGCCCTTGGCCAATCGACGGCGTAGGAAGTTCTGGGCCAAGAATGGGGTGGTGATTCATGCCTTCTCTGGAGAGAAAGGGGGGTACACCTTAACCCGGGCACTGAAGGAAGTTGGTGGCGACACCAGGGGTCTCCATGAGTTTGATGTGCTCCATGGAGGAAGCCACAATGACATGGGCTTGAGTGGTGAAGCATATAGCCACATGCTCAATCTCGCCTTTTCAGGCCACGTCAAAGGAGTACTTGGTGGACCACCATGTCGGACACGCTCAGTCCTACGACACCTGGAGGTGGAGGGGGTGGATGATCTTCCTCGCCCGATTAGGGCATGGAATGGCCAGGAGTTTGGGGTCTACGACCTCAAGCCTTGGGAGGATGCCCAGGTGTATGAAGACGACGTGCTCATGTTTCGTCTGTGGATGGTCTGGATCATCGCTGAAGAGGTGAGAAAGATGCACGGTGAAGTTGAGAGGCCAGCCTTTGGGATGGAACAGCCAGCTGAACCCCAGGATCGGGAGGAGGTGGTGAGCATTTGGAGGACTGCACAATGGCAGAGCTTTGCCGAAGCATACAACTTCAAGCAACAGAGCTTCATGCAAGGAGACTTTGGAGGAGAGGCAAGGAAGCCTACAACATGGGCAGGAAACCTAAGCATAGGTTGTCCAACACCACGAGGAGCAGGAGCAAAGCGCAATGTGCAGGGTCTCTCCAAGGACCAAATCCTGGACGGTGCCAAGAAGCTGGCAAGATGGGCACCGGGACTCATGCGGTCCATTGCTATCAGCATACAAACAAAGATCAGGAAGAGCAGCATCACTGTCAGGAAGCTGTCCTGGCAGGAACACATCCAAGCAGGACATGTGCCATTCCGCAAAGATTGTCGCACGTGTCAAGAGGCGTGCGCAAGAGATGCGTACCACCGAAGATCCAAGATGCCACCAAAGGCTGGAGTCCTCAGTATGGACATCACTGGTCCATTTCGATCAGCACCAGACCTGTTTCGTGGAACAAAAGCCCGGTATTTGCTGGTGGCTACGTTCACATGGCCTGCTGTCAAGAAGGACCAGGCTGATCCTCTGGAAGATGAACCAGAGTGTCCAGAAGAGGCTCCCCAGATCGAAGATGAGGAGGCAGAAGAGGTCGAGATCGAAGAGGGAAAGCCTGAAGAAGGGATAGCCCAGAAAGATCATGAGGACCTGCCATACATGACTGGGGTAGCAAGGCCTGAACTGGACGTGGAACCAGAGCCGTCGATCCTGGGGGAGAGCCCTGAAGCCGACCCTGAAGAGGAGGAGGAAAGGAGGGAAGAGCCTGACATCAGGCACTATCGCCTTCTCACGCCACTGAGCTCGAGGAAGCAGAAGGAAGTCATGAAGGCCATCGTAGATATGTATCTACGGTTGAGGTCGGAGGGCTTTGTGGTGTGTCAGCTTCACACTGACAACGCTGGGGAGTTCAACTCAATGGCACTGGCAGATTGGTGCACCCAGCGAGCCATTCTCCATACTTATACAACTGGAGATCAGCCCCAATCAAATGGGCGAGCAGAGCAGGCCATCGGCCAGATGAAGTCCAGGATTCGACGCATGCTGCTAGCGGCACAGGTTGGCTTTGAAAGATGGCCCCTAGCTGCGAGATGCCTCAATGAGATGCTCTGGATGGAAGCCACGGGCAAAGATGCCAAGTGCCCAGCTTTCATGACCGAGGTGCTAGTCCGCAAGAGGTACTGGCGTTCAAAGGAGTTCGAACCAACACAGGAGAGGGTTCGATATTTGGGACCCTCCTGGACCCACAGAGGGCATTGGGTCGAGCGTCCCGATGGGACCAAAGTCCTGACCAAAATGGTGATGGCAGGACTCCAACAGCCCATTGATGAGGCTTGTTGGATTGGCCTTGAGGATGATGTTGGGCCAATTGGACTTCGGAGGAGGATCAGGGAAAAGCAGGCGGTCCGGTCGATGTTCGTCCACGGTCTTGGGGGAGGAAGTGATCGAGAGGGGTCACGGCAAGGCGACCGAGAGGGGTCGAATGAGTCAGGAGGCCAAGAAAGGCCTGAGGAATTTGAGGGCCAAGGAGGGCAGGAAGAGGCGATGGACGAGAGGACCAGGCTGGAAATGGCATTCCAGCGGGTGTTGGAGGAGGAAATGACGCTGGCCGTTACTGAGGAACCGGCAGCGTTGGACGTGGTCCTAGGATGTCTGGCTCAGATCCGTCAAGCCACGGTTCAGGGGGAGGAAGAAGATGTCCTTCAGACGAAGGTGGTGGCAGTGGCTGAGCTGAGAAAGAACATCAAGGCCTGGACCCCTGCGATTCAGGCCGAATTAGAGGCCTTGTTTGCCCGGAAAGAGGCCCTAGAGGACATAGATGAAGAGGAAGGCAGAAGATTAGTCCTAGAAGGCCTGGGCGAAGTGATCCCCGCCAAGCTGGTTTGCACAGTGAAGCCAGATCCGGCCATCAAGAGTGGAAAGCGGAAAGTGAGGATTGTAGGTTGCGGGAATTACGCTGAAAGTGATCCCGAATCTGAGCTGTTTGCCTCAGGAACAAACGCGGTATCAGTGCGTTTGGCACTTTCCATGGCCGCCCAAAAGGCCTGGCACGGATTGTCGATGGACATCCGAACAGCTTTCCTGAATGCTCCGATGGATGGCAGAGGGGCACAAGAGGGATCAGAAGTAGATGAGACCCCAAGGAAGAGGGCGTTCATGAAACCACCTAGCATTTTGGTGTCACTGGGGTTTGTTAAACCCAATGTCTGGTGGGAGGCCAAGAAAGCGGTGTATGGATACCGCCAAAGCCCAAGGCTGTGGTCCGATTACCGTGATGAAGTCATGGCCAAAATCAAGGTATCTGATGGCCCAAAGTCGATCCGCTTCAGCCAGATGCTGAGCGAGCCCAGCATATGGAAGATCATTGAGGAGGATGAAGATCAAGGAGAAGAAGAAGTCCTGAGGGGCCTTCTCTTGATCTACGTGGATGACCTGCTCGTGCTTGGTGAGCTCAGCACAATACACCTAGCTGCAGAAGCCATCAAGGGCATCTGGGAAGTGTCAGCACCAGAGCAGATCAACGATCAGAAGGGCACCAGATTTCTTGGAATGGAGCTTTGGAGAAAGGAGGAGGGCACATGGATGGCCACCCAAATCGGATACACCACAGACCTTTTGAGGAGAAACCTGGGCGAGGATCAAGCCTCATGGCCCAAAAGGAAACTCCCAGCCTCCAAGGATATTGATGAAGTTCCAGAGGAAGAAAAGGGACCCCAAGACGTCAAAGCTGCACAAAAGGCGGTGGGGGAGTTGATCTGGTTGGTCACTCGATGTCGTCCAGATTTGATGTACTCGGTAGCCCGTTTGGCTAGTGGCATTACAAAGATGCCAAAGATGGTGGTCAAGCTTGCTCATCAAGTTTGGATGTACCTAGCTGGCAGTGTCGACCACGGCTTGGTCTTCAAGAATGATGCTGCAGAAAATAGCCTTAATGTGTTCTCCGACGCCTCGTTTGGCGACTTGTGCCAAGGGTGTGTCCTGGTACAGTGGGGCCAAAGCGCTTTGCTTTGGAAATCATCAAGGGAGACTCTGAGGTCCTCTTCAACAGCTGAGGCCGAGTTGATCGAGTTTCTTGAGGCCATCAACTCTGGAGAAGCGGTGCGGGTGGTGATAGAAGAGATCCTAGGCCACTCATGCCATGCTCTGGCACACACTGACAGCACAGCTGCATTGGCCATTGCTGTCGGTGAATCAGGATCTTGGAAAACACGCCATCTGAGGCGTAGAGCCCATTCTTTGAGGTGGAGGATCTCCAGGGGTGATTGGCTGGCTAGGCACCTTCCTGGGAATGACATGCCTGCGGACATCGGCACGAAGGCATTGTGTCGAGAAAAGTTTGAGCGCTTCAAGATCATCATGGGTATGGGAAAGATTGAAGAAGATGAAGAGAGACAGCAGGTGAGAGTGCCTGCTGGAAATGGAGAAGACGTCAAGCTCAAAAAGATTTTGGTCTCCGTCATTTTGGCGGCGAAAATTGCCCTTTCCAAAGCCGAAGATCCTGCTGAAGATCCAGGCGAGAATCCTGGAGAAGCCACCCTCTTGGACATCTTTGTTTTTTACTTTGTCCTCCCAGCCACTCTCTTCTTGGCGGCCATCCTTTGGTATCAAAAGCGAGCAGCACAGACTAAGCTCAAGGAAAAAGAGGAGAAAGAAGCGGTTGAGGAATCAGAGCGAAAGATCAAAGAGGAGGTCAAGAGGCAGGTATCACAAGGAATCAAGAGGTTGCAGCGAGAAGGTAGTCAGTTGCTAGATGAGGATAGCGAAGGCGAGATCTCAAGCATTAGAATGACTCCTGCTCCTGCGATGCATCGTGCGAGATCCGATGACGAATCCGTTTCTGGAACATCTGGCATAGCTCGAAGTAGCGGTGCTAGGGGAAGTGCGTCCAGTCAGCGTGGTGAACGATCGGAACTGAGAGCCCGGGATTCTGTAGGTCACATGCCCAGTTTGTCATTTCCGCCTGATGCGGAAGATCTTTTTGTGTCACCTGGTGGGGCCAAGTATCACTTTAGTCGAGAATGCCGTGGCTTGCGTAAAGCCAGTAGAATCTTGGTGGTCCCACGTTGTGAGAACTGCGGACCGGTTCAATCTAGGCCAAAGGGAACGTTGTTCAGGACATTTGGTGGGAGTTTTCATACGATGAGGTCCCACGCTTTTGCTGTTGGAGAAGAATTTGGCCAGTTTGAACCATGTCTTTTTTGCACAGGGGCTTGAGCTGATTTGACTCCGCTACCAAGTGGTCTTTGCCTAGAAGGCATACGACCAGGGGGAGTGCGCATGTTCAGCATATGCAACATACATGTTGCCTTCCGCCCGAAGCCCTTTTACATCTGAGGCAGGTGGATGAAAACCTGCTGCATCAGGGGAGCCGTGGATTGGGCCCTTGGTTGGATTGGGGATCTTTTTTGTAAGGGGAACTTTTTGCAAGACTTGATTGACATGAATTGAATTCCCCTTATTTTCAGCTCGTTTTTGAGTTGATAGTCCCTTCCCCCGCTCCGGAAATACCCCCGGAAAGCATGGGAAACATTGTCGGCGATGAAATATGATGTCGTCACATATTTGGGACGACAAACAAGGGAGGTGTTTAATCTTCGGGGGATGGGAGTCCTGGTCATGATCCTGGGATCATTATCACGCGGATATCTTTGTGAATAATGTACTAGTTGTCCATGGAATATCTTACTGAGTTCGTTTTTGGCCAAATATGTCTGATAGTAACATGATTATCCAATATTCGTATCCAATATTACTAATGTGGGCAACCCAACAATAAACCTACCATTTGGGGATGGTTTATACCACCCATTTGTGGATTTTGGGGCTGGTTTACGGCATTGGGTTTACCACATGATCATTAATGAACACATTCATTGTTGATGTTGACATTCGATATTGTTATCCATGATCATCAGTACTAAAATTATCCAACATTACTATATAATTATCCAATATTACTATATCCAATTCTATATCCAAAATTACATAAAATTACTATATCCATCTAAATCCAAGATCACTTTATATGACTATCCAATGTTACTACTACTCAATAATCATAACTATTGATGCTCCAGACCTCCCCATCGACTCATCTCACCCGGCCTCGTCTCCCAGGCCACCAGGCGTGTTGGCGGGAGCATCACCGCGAGTTGTTCGTCGAGCTTCCTGGGTGGACCTCGCTGGCGGCGTTTTGTGGGAGCTGAAGAAAGGTTTGGAAAAACTGGGATTTCCCAAAACTAGAAATAAAAATGTATTTATATATGGTTAAGGGGTGGTTTCGGGCGTTCTAATTTGCACGTGTTTTGGAAGGGGTTTTCTTGTGAATGTACCTGTGCTCCACCATGTGCACTTGTTGCATTCTTTTTCTCGCATGTCCATGGAGAAAGTGTTGGCTTATCCAAAAAGCAAAGCTTCTTTAAAATGAAAATGCTGGNTGTCCATGGAGAAAGTGTTGGCTTATCCAAAAAGCAAAGCTTCTTTAAAATGAAAATGCTGGATGTTCCTGGGGTCACACCTTCTTTACACTTTTTTTTGGAGAATGTTACAGCCTCTTTAAAATGGA
>BGPT01000734.1:182994-222124 GCA_003297045.1 Symbiodinium sp. clade C Y103
GTTGCAGCATATGGCAGTGAAAATCTTCAAAGTGAATTTCACTAGTCACTAGCTGTTCCTTCCTGAACTTTCTTCCACCGCTTTCTCCATCTTTGGGGGTCAGTTGGCGTTCGTCATCGGTGGGGTAGTCCATTGTTTCGCGGGTCCCCAGTGCAAAGAAGCAATGCGAGACGCCGCCCTAATCGCAACATTTTTTTAACTTGAATTGGTTGCACCGCAAAAACTGCCCGACAAAAAAAAGAAACAGCATGATGTTGCGACAAAAAATGGTGCAGTTGACGGCGGCAATGGTTTCCGTCGCAGTGTATGTACTGCAAACTCATGAATGAAATGGAACGAACGCACAAATTGACCGCAAGAATTTTTTTCGAGCATTTTACATATTTTACAACGCACAATATGTCAAAGTTACTCTGACATGCGGAGATGATTTGAGACAGCTCATTCTGTTTCCAGAGGGCAAACATTGCAGTAGATTCTTCTTGCCATGCCAACTGTGAGTCCGGTGTCTAAATTTCCATTGCGTGGGGCTTGCGTGAGGATGCTTTCCAATTTACCGTGAAATCCGTCATGGCATTGTGAACGAACATTCCGATCCAGATGGCATCATCACAATCTACAACTCATATCAGTGGAGTTGTGCATTGTTTCTATTTGCTTTGATTTGTTTGCATGTAATCCACAAATAGTTGGAAATATTATCCGCCAAAAACAGCTGCGGATGAAGATCCAGAACTGTTCGAAGGTGATGGAAATGCAGTCGGATCTTAACCTTTTTTTGGTCTTGGTATGTGTTATTTTGTCGCTAATTTTTGTTCTGGAGCATTGGATTTTATCATCTTTTTGGGGGGTTGACATAGAAGTGTGACCAGCCAAGATTGGAAGCCCAGCCTGTGGAGCCAGCGGCAATCCGAGGCTTTCAANATTGGATTTTATCATCTTTTTGGGGGGTTGACATAGAAGTGTGACCAGCCAAGATTGGAAGCCCAGCCTGTGGAGCCAGCGGCAATCCGAGGCTTTCAAAGGCCTCCTGCAGTTGCTCGGATAGCACCTGGGCGTGGCTCGCGCAGTTCCCAACAGGTTAACCTGATCAAAGCTGATCAAAGCCGATCAAAGCTGATCAAACTCCCAGAAATGTGATCAGGAATTACCCACATTTTCCGGGGATTGGTTTTTGAATGTTTTTGATAGATTCGTGTGGGCGGGAATTTGACGGAAGTTGTACAACTTTTGAGCATGGAAAATCAGCTGAGATGGTCTCCCTGCCCAAGGCACAGGATCCAGCTCAGCCTGACAGCCAGTCGCTTTCTTTGGCGCTTTTTCCTGCGTTGCAGCATATGGCAGTGAAAATCTTCAAAGTGAATTTCACTAGTCACTAGCTGTTCCTTCCTGAACTTTCTTCCACCGCTTTCTCCATCTTTGGGGGNGTTGCAGCATATGGCAGTGAAAATCTTCAAAGTGAATTTCACTAGTCACTAGCTGTTCCTTCCTGAACTTTCTTCCACCGCTTTCTCCATCTTTGGGGGGTCAGTTGGCGTTCGTCATCGGTGGGGTAGTCCATTGTTTCGCGGGTCCCCAGTGCAAAGAAGCAGGCTAGTATACTTCCAACGCTGCAAAATGATGCTCAAGTGGTCCCAAGGGCCTTCGGCTGCAAAGTGAAGCTTTGTATCGCTTCCTGCAGCTGCTGACACAGGGCCTTGGCTGCAGCTGCATCACTGACGTTCTGCAGTTGATTCTGCACCACCTATCCAACAAGTCAACCATCAGTGACGCGTTGGCTGTCACCAGATCTTGCTGCCCATCTAAGACTTGTGCTGGATCTGTCTTCAACCTGTAGGCACCAAGGTGTGCATCACTGGTGAACCATGGGGAACCATGGTGGACCGGATTTTGCTGGGGATCATCACACTGGTTGTCTAGAAATGCCTAGAAATGTCTGGAATCTATTGGCTCAGCGGCTGTCGCATGTTGTGGCCCAATCCCTTCATTGTCTGAGGTCGCCGCAACGTTGCAAGTGCTCCAGGCGGATTGGACTTCATGAGGGCCTTTGGAGGGGCAGAAGCAGTGACTCTTCAGCAACTGCCTTGCAGTCCAGGAAAAATGATCATATTGTGCACCTGATGTAGATTCAAATAAACTGGAAAGATGGTTTTGTCACCCAAATTTAGTGCGGGCATCTAGGCTATGACTATGGCTGACTGTGGCGAATTATGCTCGGCCTCGGCAGAGCTCGGGTGGCACTCAGCACCATCGCACTTTGGAACGAAGGTTGACGAGACTTTTCTGAACTGATTATCTATTCATATCGATTCATAGCTGCCAGGAACGCTACAGTGTGTTACAGAGTCACCGATTTACCACATTCATCCACTTGCTATGTCATCCAATACCCCATCTGTTCGTCCATGGCCTTTCAGTTGTTTGGCTTTCGGGTTTTCATGTCACCTGTACTACCTGGACTTCCTTCATCGTCGAGTTGTTAGCAAGCATTGAGCCAAAGCCAAGGCACGGGGTTGGGGAATCCCATGGGAATCCCAAGCCTAGTGGTCACCGTTGTTTTCCATTGCTTTCCCTATTGAAATGGCTGGGGTTAGACCCCATTTTCAAACACACCCCATGAACAGCTAGCATGAACAGTTGGTGGAGCTTGTTAGACCACAAAAGAATAGCGACAGTCCAGCTGCAACGTCTGAAACTGGGTGACTTCGGTGACTTGGTGTCTGGCTCCCGATAGCCTTGGGGGACGTCTCTGAAACAATCTGACTAATGGTTGCAGGATGTTGCAGTTCATAGTTACCCAACGTTACCCAGCTACATAGTTACCATTAGTGACCTAGGTCATGATTTTAATAGGCATCAGCGCCAGTTCCATCAGATGTTTGGAGGTGGTTCAAGGCAACTCAGGGCGTGACGACTCAGAAGATGGAAGGCAGCCTGCCTTGTGCCTCTCCTGGCTGAGGATTGACGCTTTGGGTTTGTGGTTGAGGATCTCCCATGGAAATAATCCCTTCACAAAAAGGGATCTGATTCCAAACCGCCAAACCATGGAACAGTGGCAAAAAACATCAAAAAAGTATGAGCAAGCCACACTTCAGCTCATTGCACTGACCTCATGGCCATTCATGGCCTATGTACGTTATACAAATCAATCGATTCTGCTCTCCTTCCAATCGCTTTGCTGGCACTCGCGGCTGCAGTAGCGCACCTGGCCATCGCAGGAATCAAGTCAGAGGTCGGGTCGCTAAAAAGTAAAAAAAAAAAACAGATCATCCATGTCCAGCCTGCTTGCAGCGGCCACAGGCAGCTGGATTTGCCTTACAGGAAGGGCCCATGCCATTGGTTTCCATGTGAGGCTTGGAGATCAGGGTCCACCCTTGGATTTTTGGGCACCTGCAGAGATGATCCACAGCGTCCACAAAGGCTCTGCCTCGGATGTAGGCCCAGGATTGATAAGACGGTTGATTGCTGCTGCTGGGGCTGCGAATGTTGGAATCGTCACTGGGAAAAAAAGACCGGAGTTGGTCAATTCTCCGCCATCTGTAAGAAGAGAAGCAATACAAAACTCTTTGAAACTTGAAACTTCCCCAAGCTCAGTGGAACAGATGCGCACTTTCAAAAAGTTTCGGTCCTTTTCGGTCCTGCCCCTTTGCCTGCTAGTCGACAAGGGTTTACCACAGTGAACCATACCAATCCCCAACAACCGGTTAATGTGGTAAACCCTGCCAACCATATTATGGTCATTGTACATCATCCGAAATGGTATTCAAAATGTAAACCCCCATTGGGGATGGCTTCTATCATTGGTTGTAAGTACTAAGGCTAAGGTATAAATTCTTCGTAAATCCATAAGACCATGGAATGGCAAACCCTGTAGAAGATCCATAGAATTCATAAAGAATTAGGAGTCTATTTCTTAACCCTCTTGTCAACCCCCAATAGAACATAATAGAACTAACAATCCTATGGCCTATGGCCCTCTGGAAAATCCTGATCCATCAGCCAATTTTCAAAGAACTGAGGCCCCGAACAGCTCGGCCAGCCACCCTTTCAGCACCGCCATCCGTTCTCCGGTACACGCCACCTTCGCCACAGTCTGGCCGGTGGCATCAAAAATGGGCAGCAAGAAGTCCCGGAGCCTCAAAAGTCTTTGGAAAGGTGGGAAGAGAGAACCAGGAACATCCTGGAACATCCTGGAACCTTGATCAAAAATAATCAATCATGTTCAAGAGAAAATGACTGACAACACCTAGCAGTGCCTACTCCGGTTTATGTCAAAAGGGTTCCTGTTTCGACATGGGTTCTTATTCAAAGATCATCAACTATCATCATCAACCTTCATCAACCTTCATCAGCCATCATTGGCACGCACATTCGACAGTGAGAAATCATGAACGGCTCTCGTGGCTGGGCGAATCGGTAGTGCGCTGTGCGCAGTTCTGGTTGGTTGCTCGGTCTCGCACAGGCGCGACCCTAAGACACGTAGGTCCTGCCAGGTGAACGTCATGAATGTCGCTCACCAGATCTTGACATGAGATGACATGAGCATCATCAATGCCTACCATTGCCTACCCACCTTAATAGCATTGCCTCATTGCAACCCACAGGAGCCTGGTCATTCTGCGTCTTGTTTTTTTGTCTGGCGAGTCTGGCGACGCTTTGAGGACATGTGAGGACACCACTGTTGGGTTCTCAAGTATCTCATGTGGTGCGCAGTTTGCACACCGGGGCGAGTCGTCACAGCCGATCGGCAGACATGTTCTGGTGCCAATCAGCGGACCCGAAACGGACAGTAAATACGGAATGGCCCGGAATATTTCCGGAATTGAGGTTCCTGATGCAGTCATGAAGCAGTTTAACTGACTTCAAGGAAATTCTCATCGTCGTTGTCGATTGGAATCCCTCTGCATGCTGTGCATGTGTTGCTCAGAGATGTGCACTGTGAAACCACGGATATGGCTCTGACTCGCGGAGTGCGACATTGAGGTATCGAACAAGAAAGGAAATTGCATGAAATTAAGGTTTTCAATAGTGCACCTCCCCTTCAACTTCAACGCCTGACCTATGCCTCAGACTTCGTTGAACTTTCACTCTTTGCATCAAATTCCTCGCTGCTGTTCTTGCTGGCACTGCTTTGACCCTTTCTCGACCCGAAGCTCAAGCCCGACAAACTGCTTCCCAAGCAGCTGCTCTTAAGAGTCTTCTTGGCAACTACTGCCACCTGGCTGGTCCCCCAACAAACCTCACTTCCTGGCTTTTTGGGGTTTTCCTATGGGAATGGAGATGCGAAAGACATCCCAAAACATTTAAGATCAAAAGAAAGGCAATGGCATTCAAAAGGCAAAAATCAGCAAAAAATGATATCAAGAATTATCAAAAATCACTAGCTGCCAGCCAGCCACTGCTTTCTGGAATTTTCTCATGGCCATCTCCAGTCGTTCGTCCTGAGTGAGATCCTGCCCCCGATCTCGGGGCCAAGGCATCTGTGGGCTCGTGCTTCCTCCAAACCTCTGAATGGACTCCCGATGTTGCGGGTGGAGACAGGCTGATTCCATGAGTTGAATGCCGCCCGCCAGCCCGATGTCACCTTCCCCAAACCTCGGAATGCTTGAACTCGCCCGAATGGGACACTTAAATATGTGCATATGCATTTTTATGCAAATGCATCTGCATATTCTTGTATCCCCTGGCACTGATTTGTATGGATTATCAAGATCAGTACGACGCGTGGGTTGTCGGCTATGCTATGGTCTCATTGCCCCACCTCGGCTAAAATGGCTGTACCGAACTATGATCCTATCTGGTCCCAGACACTCCAATAGTTGATCAAGCCGGAGTCCATCCACAAAAGCCTTCCAGATCTTTGGTTTGAGGTCTTGCAAGGAGTCCACTTCAATCTGCATGCGCCGCAGACCAGCGAAGCCGACCATGTTTGCATAAATCTCGTGGTGCGCACAGGTGAGCTGAGCCACAAAAATGCTGAAGCTTCCCAGACTGGTGAGCGCCACAAAAGTGCCAATGGCCACACACAACAACGGCGACTCCGCAATGGCCATGAGTTCAGCATCACCTTTGGTGTTGAAGGAAAACTGGAACAAGCGAAGAACTGCCATGGGGAAAGTCTGGAAGCTGGCAACATCGTTGCTGCTGACTGCAATGCAGGTGGCGAACATCAGAATCAAAAAGCCGATGCTGATCAACAACAAAAAGAGCTCGGGCAAAACGTTGAGCGCCACCAGCACATAGGCAGCCATTTGCCGTGAGAGTGTAGCAAGGTCCATAAGCAAAGCCATGTACACGGCAATCACCACCATGGACATCAAGTTGTAAGCTTCACGGACTTGCCGTGCCTCCGGACACAGATCGGTGAACAACCCTGCACCATCGAAGCTTCCAGAGGAATGGTTCGCACAATAGAAGATGGGTTCAAGGCACAAGCTGACCAAAAGAGCAAGCGCCAGGAGTAAAGCTGCTGGTTCTCTCCAATTGTCGACATACCTCTGTGGCACTGAGATGCAGCCCAGCTGCACCAGCTCACGATCCCTGATGGCCTGGCGAATGTGTCGCACACGGCCATGGATCAACACGGGCATGGCCAACAAGTATATCAACATGCGGCACACAAAGATGGTGCTTCTTGACGCAATATCTTCTCCATGGAGCACCCCATGACTGATCACAAACAGGACCAAGGTGAAGAGCAACCAAGCATTGTCTCGAAGAAATCTGGGACGCACCACCCCTGTCCAAATGATGTCACTGAGACGCATGATGAAGGGATGCAACGCGATCCTGGTTGATGATATGAACCTGGCCTGGAAAAATATGCTCGTCGGTGGGGCTCATCATCCTAAATGATATTCTCATTTCTCATTTCAGGCTAAAAGGTCCTGTGACCCTTGCTGCCTATGCACATTCTCGAAATCCCATTTCTATGGCTGAAATTTATTGAAGAAAAAATTGCAAAACCACCAGCCAGCATCTGTGGGTCTTGCAGCGAAACCAGGTTCTCCATGGCATCTGGGAACTTTCCCTTTGCGTCCACCACCAAATGTTTGATGTAGTAGTTGGCGCGTCGAAGCCCATCATGAGCCAAGTGACTGCGCCAAATCATGCCATCAAAAAGGGTCTTCAACAAACTGGTGGCTTTGGTGGCCAAAATCTCTACAAAGTCTGGGTGCCTCTCGAACCTGGGATTGCTTTGTGATGGCGAATCATAATTGTTACACTTGTTACAAGGTCCCCCTTAAAAACAGTTTGTAAAATAAACATCAAGTAGATTTCCCAGTCCAGGTGGATTTCATAGCCAATTCCCCTTCTGTGGGATGAACATGGATTGACCAATACCATGGAAGTCCCCTAAAAAATCACAAAAAAACAACTCAGAAAAAGAAACAACCAAATGGGTTTTGTCCCTGGAAATCACCGAGAAACAAATCATCCAAGCCGTAGTAATACTGTTCCCGGTCCGCGCGGATGGTTAGCAAATCCTCAATGATCAACTCAGCCGCCTTCCATGTGCCACTTTCCACGGCCCAAAGCAGTGGAGAGATAGACTGAGTTCCCACCTAGTGATTCAGCCAAGTGAGGACAAAATGGATGTATGCGTGCATGTTTGCATATGATTTGTAATTACAATACAAACAGATAGATAGATAGATAGATAGATAGATAGATAGATCGATCGATAGATAGATAGATAGATTAGATAGATTAGATAGAGTAGATAGAGTAGATAGAGTAGATAGATTAGATAGATTAGATAAATAGATAGATAGATAGATAGATAGATAGGTAGACAGACAGACAGACAGATAGACAGATAGATAGATAGATAAGTAGATAAGTAGATAAGATAGATAAGATAGATAAGATAGATAAGATAGATAAGATAGATAAGATAGATAAGATAGGTAAGATAGATAAGATAGATAGGATAGATAAGATAGGTAAGATAGATAAGATCGATAAGATAAAACAAGATACGTTAAGATAAGATAAGAGTAGATAAGAATAGATAAGAGTAGATAAGAATAGATAAGAGTAGATAAGAATAGGTAAGAGTAGATAAGGTTAGATAAGATTAGTAAAAGATTGGAAAAGATTAGATAAGAATGGATAAGAGTAGATAAGATCAGATAAGATTAGATAAGGTTAGATAAGATTAGATTAGATTAGATAAATAGATAGATCGATATATGACTTATTCATTTATCCATCTTTATCCATTTACTTGAATTTTTTGTGTATGCATCTCTGCATTTATCTTTTTATTCATTTATGTGTCTATTTTTATTTACTTATGTTATTTATTGTTGTTTTTCTCATTTCTATTACTATTGCCAATCTTATTGCTACGAATTTTCGAAGGAAGTTTAAAAGTCAAACTTCCGACAATATGGACAGATGGAAAAAGCCAAGATGGGAAGAGCCACAGAAAGGAGAAGCTCAGACAGGAGAAAGCCAGACGAGAGAAGATGCAGGCGTGAGAAAAGGTAGGAAAGTCGCGAAACACTGTGTTTTTCCAATGTTCTGTGGCTCCGGAGGGTTGAAAAGTAGGGGTGCTAAAGCGGCGGGTATGGAGCCATCTGGGCATATGAGAGATCAAAAATTGCACGCCATTGTGGCCCGAAGCACGTTTTGGAGTAAACAACTACAAAGCACCTCAGCCTCGGAGCACTTTTGGAAGTTGAGATGTGGAAAAAGTGTGCGGCGCTGTGGCGGGAAGCACATTTGGAAGTAAAAAGTGTTAAAAACTGACGGTCTAAGCGCACTTTTGGAAGTTGAGATGTTGAACAAATGCACGCTGTTGCGGCGCAAAGCACATTTGGCAGCCAAAAGTGTTAAAAACTTGCAGGTTCGGAGCACCTGTGGACGTGGAGGGGTTGGAAAAGCGCACGCCGTTGTGGCGCGAAGCGCATTTCGAAGTGAAAATGCGCAAAACGGCCCAGCGTCGAGGCACTTTTGAAAGTTGAGATGTCGAAAAAGTGCATGCCGCTGTGGTGCGAAGCACGTTTAGAAGTCAAAATGATAAAAACACCACAGGTTCGGACCACTTTTGGACGTTCAATCGTCATTTTGCGTGGCAGGCGCAAGGGATTCTGCACCTTCTCAAAAGTGAGCTAAACGTGTTGGTTTTGTAGAATTTTCAAAAACGATGGCAGCCGTGGGGCGTTTGAAGAAGAGGATCTGCAAAGATGCATTTTGCGTGGCAGGCGCAATACACGAGACATATCTGGCAGATATGTTGAGAGGTCAGGGCGCTGATTTGCTGAGAAGGG
Source organism: Symbiodinium sp. clade C Y103 (assembly GCA_003297045.1). Taxonomy (NCBI): domain Eukaryota; class Dinophyceae; order Suessiales; family Symbiodiniaceae; genus Cladocopium; species Cladocopium sp. clade C. The sequence goes on from BGPT01000734.1 coordinate 192,273, forward strand.
TTGCATTTTGCGGATCAGATCGTCAGGTTTGCTATAAGATGATTTTGCGTGACAGGCGCAGCACTTTGTATGACCCGGACTCATTGTCGTGGCAGGTGCAATACTATTAGAAAGGCGGAATGGAAAAATTGCAAGACGTATTGGTACGAGCCCGTCAGCTGCGCTGCAACTATTCATTTCATTTTTGGGGGAAGTCTCGCAGAATTGCTTTGTGAATCGCAAAAATTGCTTCGGTTCGGAACAGTACACTACACTACACTACAGTCAACTACAACCACAGCTACAACCACAACTACACCTACACTACACTACACCTACACTGCAATATATTGCAACCACACTACACTACAGTAGGCTAGACTACAACTACAGCTACAGCTACAGCTACAACTACAACTATAACTACAATGCAAGTGCAACCGCAACTGCAACTGCAACTGCAACCAAGCTACAACTACAACTACCAGCAAACTACCACTACCAGCACCACTACAACTACAACTACAACAACTACAAGTACTAGTACTACAACTACAACAACTACAACTACAACCACAACAACAACAACCACTTCAATTACCACTGCACTGCACTGCACTACAAGCACAACTACGCCAACAACTACAAGTACAACTAAAACCACACCTACATCTACAACTACAACCACAACTAGATCCACAACTACAACTACATTACAACTACACTGCGCTGCCTCCAACCACTTGTCGGTCCATCAGTGGGTTGGCTCTGCCATCCATGATTCACAACATTCAATTTCTCCTATAGGTGTCCTATCTTTGAAACTTCCGCCTTGTGCGGTACTACTGGTATAACTATTGTATTTTTGCCTATACTGCAAAAACATCTGCGTGAGCTTGCTGTGTTTTAATCGAAAACTGACTGAAACCATCGTCAGGTACCGAGATGGTGAGCACCCATTCAGCCCGTGCTGACCTAGGAGCACAGGTTAAGGCCGAGCGGAGAAGTTCCTTGTCGTTCTGGTTGATGGCCTTCATTACCTGAGATATCGCTCAAAAATGCTACGTTTGTGTCTCAAAAAATGCGATTTTTGTCACCTGGCGCCATACATAAAAATGGGGAAAACCATTGAAATTGGGATCGTCTTCCCTTTTGATTACCCCTTCTCAGGGATGAATAGTTCTCAACTGCACTTGGGATCAGTTTCCCAACCAGTGAAAAGGAACAATGACAAATGCAACCACGAATAGCACCTAGTCACAATGGTTGATCCCTCCTTGATGGTCCTTACCAACATGCGGGAGATGATGCCCACGGACCAAGCGAAGCTTTCGGCAATGCCTTCGGCCACCACCAGATTCCCCTGAAGAGTTTCAATGCAGGCACTCACAAAGGGCCCAAAGTACTCGATGGGCACATTGTAGCCCACATGCCGCAGACCCAGGGCTGAGATCTCATCCACCATCCGGTAGGGATACTTGAAGAGATCCAAGGACATGTCCAAGACGCGGTTCGCAATCATGGCCAGCCTGGAAGCTGATTGCTTGAAGAACTCTTGACCTGCGGGACAGTCTCAGCTTGAACTCAAGAAACATCAAGAATCAAGAACGTTACAAGGGAGAGAGCTGGTCGAATCCTTGCCTGCTGGCACCAGTTCGAAGAACTTTCCGTAGAGCGCCCATGTTACTGACATGCGGCTCTCATCGTCCAGAGATGCAAAGAAATTGGAGAGCAACTTCTCCCTCTGGGAGATCCTACCAATCTGTGCTTGCAAGAGGCTTTCCACATGTTCCCATAGCCATGTCCATGCTGATTCATGTTGAGCGGACCAGCCCTTGGGGATCAAAGAGCGAAGAGATGCCAACATCACAGCTTTGAAGTCCTGTGAAAGGTCGCAAGTTCCCACAATGATTCAACCAATCGCTCCGGCTATTCTTCCAAAATGGTGGATGATGTGTGTGTGTTCATACAAGTAAGACATTGTCCAAGAATGGTGGGTGTACCAACCATTGATTCCAAAAAGAGTTCAAAATCACCAACTCAGCAGTCAGGAGTCAGAAAGGTTCGGGTTCTTGTGCACCTTGGCCATTTTCAAAGTAAGAACGTCGCATTCCTCCTGCAGCCGGAAGGTGTTCCCAGCATTCAGCACGATGATATCGAAGCAGTCCAAGATTTCATACATCCAGGGCTGAAGTAGATCCATCACTGCCGCATTGAAGCAAAACATGTCAAAGAACGTTCTTGGAACATCTTGCTCCTGGTGCTTCAAAATCCCCAAATCCCCAAGAGCTTCAAGAGCTCTGAGCTTTTGCAGGAGGACTCACTGAGATGGTAAGGATCGTCCAAAATTTGGACCCCCTGTTGCAAATTTTTGGGAGATTTCCACAGATTTCCTAGCGGAGAGTCGCGACATGTCACGGCACTGGAGAAAGGAGAAATGTCGCCGTCCTTCATCTTTTGATGCTTTTGCAGATGCGCCTCATGCGCTTCCTCCTCTGCAAGGGCGTCCTGTGCCGGGACATCATGGGGATGTCCATGCCATGCCATACATAAAATTTAAAATCATGGGTTATTTGATGTTCTTCTCATCCATCCCATATTAATGGGATATAAATGGGGATCTAATGGTGATGTTGTCAACTTGATATGATAACTTGAGATGAACTAATATAGGCATATACAGCTATGGGTCCAAAGCCATGGAATCCGATGAATCCTAAAAGAACTGGAATTCATGGACATTTATACCCACAACTATGGTGGTATAGGTTTTGACCCATAGCCATGAGGAAGTACGGGCACCAACACGTTTAAACAGGTTCGCTGCAACCCTGACGTTGCTCCGCGTCTGAAGGTAAGTTGATGTTACTACTCCAATCCACATATTTGCCAGAGGGGGTGGCAGATTTTTATCCCCTATTCAGATAAGTTGATATTACTACCCCAATCCACATATTTGCCAGAGGGGGTGGCGGATTTTTATTTATCCCTTATCAGTATTACGTTGATGTTACTCCTCCAATCCACATATTTGCCAGAGGGGGTGACGGATTGTAATCCCTTATTAAGATAAGTTGATGTTACTACTCCAATCCACATATTTGCCAGATGCGGTGGCGGATTTTTATCCCCTATTAAGATAAGTTGATATTACTACCCCAATCCACATATTTGCCAGAGGGGGCCAGAGGGGGTGGCGGATTTTATACCTTATTAAGATAAGTTGATGTTACTACAGTACCCCAATCCACATATTTGCCAGATGGGGTGGCGGATTTTTATCCCCTATTAAGACAAGTTGATATTACTACCCCAATCCACATATTTGCCAGAGAGGGTGGCAAATGTTTATCCCTTATTAATATAAGTTGATGCTACTATTATGTTGGGTGTGGAGCAACGTCCGGGTTGGGGCGAACAGGTTTGAACAGATTTGCGGCTGGAAACCAACAAGATGGGGAGGTCAACATGATCAACAAAGATGGGGAGAGTTGCCAGCAAAACTTGAGCCATCCATCCCTCTTGGATCACATAATAATCTTCCTATTGTGATGGATATCAATGGAATTCAATCGATATCGGCATTTCGGGTGACAATGGGAAGCTCAACAACGTGTTCGGGTGCCATTGCTTTGACCCCAAGAATTGGCCCCACGCATCCCCACACCCAGCGTGAAGGGCCTGAGAAAGGCTCTCCTTCAACTTCTTCAACTCCTCCGCCTCACAAGGACAGGGGTCCCTCGTCGCATAAGCCCATGGGCTCAAGCATCAACAGGAGACACCTGGGAATTGCTGAATGGTTGGGATGTTGGTCGCACAAACACATCAAACACGCCTCTGCCTTTGCCCTTTCCTGGGCATCCTTTTGTTTCTCCTTCTTCGTCTCCCTTTCGCAATTCGCCTCTTCCCAACTCTGGTTCAAGATCTTTACGCGCTCTGCATAGTGGGATCGGATGTAAATCAAAGCGCCGCCGACGTAGTTCAGCACTTGAAGAACTCCCATTGCCATTTGTGGCGTGAGGCTGGAACCCATTTCATTTCCCATGAGTTCTAAAATTGCATCGCGTATCACCCCCACCCTGGCAACGGTCAATTCCAGGTTCAGGTGTTTGAATCCCAAGATATCGACCTCGATATCCAAGATTGACTGCCAACAACTTCCAAAAGCCCAACAATTCCCAAAGAAAGATCCAAAAAGCGACCCCTCCTTCAAATTTCTGGACCTTTGCAGAAGCTGTCCCAACGAATTGTTTTTGCCTTTTATCCTTCTGTCAGCCTCACATCAGGCCTCCGAGCTAGGGGTTGCATATGTAAGTCATATGTACTCGCTTGATGGGAGTTTGAGTCTGGCACCTTGGTTTAAAAAGGTGAGGCAAAGCAATGGAAGAAACAAACCAAAAATCAAATCCCAGGCACCAAGTTCTTCACATCGTGTGGCTCAGCCAGGCTGTTAATTATCTGATGGAGTCCTTCCTGAAACCTCATAGCAGTGACTGCCCTGGGCATTGTGAAGAGAGTCGTCATGGTGGGGGCCGCATCAATGATGGCATCGTGGAGAGCCTCTCCAGCGGCGTCCGTGGATTCGTAGCAATCCAGGAACATCTCCCAAGCCTCTTGAGTCACCTGGCTAGTGGGGCACCAGTGAAGCATATCTAAACACCATTCTTTGGGCCGGTCATTTTGAGCCATTCCTACCTGGCCATCGTCCAAAAATATGCAGGACTCAAAACCAACAAATGGGATAAATGGTAAAAATCATAACTATACAACTTTGACTGTATAAACCTAAAAACATATTCCAGTCCTGAACCGGTAAAACATAGTAAAACTGTGGTCTGGGGGACTGGCCAATCAATCCCTGGTTTGCCGATTTGAGAGTACTGTTTGAGCCCCACCTCAGTCTGTTCCGGGGTCATCTCAAGTAGCTCGAAGGATGTAGTATTCAGCACGTCCTCCCTCTCTTCATCTGGGACAGCCATGTCCACTTGCATCATGGCTACCGGAAAGACAGGGCCCTTTGCCCTGTAGCCCAGCGAGGTCGTTTTCTAGCAGCTAATATGTGTCTGAAACAGTAGTAGTAGTTTGTCATGTGTATAGCTGCGTCCTTTCTGTCGCGTCATGCCTGGTGCACATCTGAATCACATCTGAATCAAATGCCTCTAAGCATGGCATGGTCGAGCCTCCAAATACTTCAAGGCACAGAATACACCAAGCACTGGACATGGCCCAAATATGGCCAAACTTACGCAAAAATGACTCGTTGGTGCTGAACGCCCCTCCAAAATATGGGTCAATTCAAGTCACTATCTCGGGAAGGGATGAAATAACAGATACGAGTACCTGGGTTTGGTTTATACCCCTGGTGTGGTTAGATTAGCCAAAGCCGCGCACTTCTCCTGGGGTGCATCTTGTCGATGTTCCAGGGCGCGGCTGTTTGTGAGCGCCTGACATAGCGCTAAGGTGGAATGCCAATGAACACCGCTGACCATAGATACCTGGTGTGGATTGGTATGGTATAAATGGTATGAATGTGTGTACATCACCCCCATAAGATCAGCCAGTGTCAGTGTCTAATTGGTTGGTTTGGTTGGTGATTGACCTACCCATCCAAGAAATCCGCATGTAGTCAATGGGGAGCATCATCGTCCATTTCTAGATGTATGGAACCACCAACCCTGAAACAAACTGGCTGCTGTCAAGAGGGCTTTCTGGTTTCCTCACTTAAAGCACTGACATGAAACCAGCCAGTGATATGAGGCTAAGTCGGCTCTGTGGCTCCCCATTTGGCATAGAGATGTTGATCCATTGACCTGGGAAACAGCTCTTCCAAGACCTGTGTCCTAAGATGGCGGCCCTGTGCCTTCGGTGTAGCACCTCAGCTCAGCTCCAATGATCTGCCCCTGCCAATCTGCAGCTTTCAGGTCCCAGCAGAGCCATGCGATGCAATCGAGGGCCATGGCAATGGGCGTGCCTTAGAGCTGTGGTGCCGGGGCTACCCCCCAGCATGATGGGTCGCTACCAAAGATCAATGGGACTGTAGCTCAATGGGACTGTAGCTACCTAGGAGTTGCTGGGAATTGTGAACAAGTCTAGAACTAGTGGGGGCCTAAAAATTGCATCCTCATTGAATCCTCATTTCAAAAAAATATCATAGCCTCAACATGAAGTGGATGCCACAAGATGCTCCCCAGCTACGCAGTCAGGAAGGTGGCACAGTGAGAGAGTGAGGGAGGCAGGGGGAGAGAGATAGAGAGAGAGAGAGAAGAAAAAAAAAAGAGACAGAGAGCAGAAATAGTAATGAGAGAGGAGCTCTTTAACACATGTCCTGCTTCAGAGCAGCTAATTGCAAATCAAACCCCACATTTTTCATCAGGCCGTGGTTCAAAAATTGTGCCTTACTATTGAACCATGCCTGGGCCACCCCACGCACAATACCAGCGGGAGGCATGGCCAATTTTCGGTCCTCAAAAACGCAGCTGTAAATCCTCTGACCCAATTGGCACAACATGGCACAACCAGAGGCACGGACCACCAACCAGCCCAGAAATCGCAAACCGCAGGCCACTGCGAAGGGGGTCAACCTGAGACAGAAGGTTTTCTTGAAATATCTCACTCAAAAACTAATTGAAGCTCTGGGATTTGAAGGCTGATACCAGCTGAAGCCAGCTGAAGCCAGCTGAAGCCAGCTGAAGCCAAGCTGGGACCAGCCCTTCCAGGTCAAAAACTCAGCTGGTGACAATCCACCTTCAGCCCTGCAGCGAAAGTGAAGAACCAACCTGCAGGACAGGGCTCGGCAGTGCTCGGTTCAAACCCTCACACCCTTGGATCATGAAGTGGTGACCCGCAGTTGCAACTTGGTTTCCAAACACATCCAACAATACAACTATACATACCTCCACCAAAACCTACTATCCATAATTATTCCTTCACTGTACCCCCATAAAACCTATGATTGCGGGGATTGACCAAGCGAATCTGGCTTTGACGGAGATAAATCTCCCATTGAACCCATCTTATTCCTACTTGCTGGTTCCCCCAGGAATCGTAAGCGGTTGAATCACTGCCCTAGTTGAACTGGACTACAGTAACATTACGCGCAAACCCCCCAGTTCGCCCACACCCATTTGGGGCACATCTTGGGGTAAGGGTCTTGGGTTTTTAGGGTTTAGGGTTTTATGATCATGATGATCATATGATGATCATTGTGATGATGATGATGATGATGATGATGATGATGATGATGATGATGATGATGATGATGATGATGATGTACAAGATTCTCGCACAGGTCCGGATGCTGTGCGTTGCAAGATGAAACCCATGATCATGGACACGTGCATTTTGTCCCACATAAAACACAGTGTTTTTTGATGTTCGGACACGTCGTGGACGTCGGCGCGGGCAAACTGAGGGGTTTGCCCGTACCATTACTCCTGATCCTACTGAACTAAATTGGAGGCTAATGGAGGTGAACTTATCCCCTGTGACTAACCATGATATCCCAATCTATCTCCAATTATACCACCAGTTTTCATGGTGAAACCATCAAATCCCCCAGGGTGAACCACCCAGATGATCTTCGTTCCGAGGCGCGCGGCTCCCGCTGATGTCCAGTGATGATCCCCCAAGCGGCTTCGGGCGTCGGCAGCCAAGGCAACCAGCTCCTGGTTTCCCACGTGGAAACCAAGCATGGGGGAAAAGCACGGGGAACCAGCTGAGAAGATGCTTTTTGGGACACTATGTGACTATGTACATATAAGTAGATGTGTATAACTGTATATTTTTTGCGTGTTTATGTACATGTGTGTGATGATGATGTTGCAATCACAATCAACCAACATCCATCACCTCTATTCGCTTTCAACAGCTCTTTCCAGTCCTCAGCAGTTGCCTTTGGAACTCCTCGAGCCGGTTTCAGCTCCAGGAGCACTCGCTGCCTTGCTGGGGGGGAAGCCAGCCACTTCATGGGGATATTACGTGGATACAGTTGATGGGATATGGTCATCCCATGGCATACAGTAGGCCAGTAGGCCATAGAAATCATTATGATGGGCATCTTAACTTCCAGTAAAACACTGATGACCATTCTCCCATGGCACACATGGTCTAAGTAGCAAAACTTGGAAGCGGGTAGTCAGGAAACCAAGACTTAATTCGCCAACATGTTTTTTTTGGCTTTACGATGCCAGTGCACTCCAAGAGAAGTTGTATCTCACCTGAGTCCCCCAACGTCAATTGCACCTCTGCGGCACTGTGCAAGGCATCACCGGAAGCTTCTCGACCTCGGGCTGTTCATCAGCATCTGTAGGAAAACATGCACGTTGGGGTCTTCCTGCCGATTCTCCATTGAACCAATTCCGAACACTCATGGTTGCCGATAGCTCAAACATCATGAAGTAGAGGTATAGTTCTTACATGCTACTACTGTGCTTAAATATCTATATTGGTTTGGTTTGGCATCCCGACAGCACTTTTGGCAGCTCCAGGTGAGGCCAAGCTCCGGCCGTTCCATTTGTGGCTTGTGGCCAGAGGGCAGCACCTGAGTGCAGGTACCATCCCTCCAACTGGACAACAACTTTCCAAATGGAAAAAATCGGATTCTCAGCGTCTATGGTAGTTGGTATCTGTCATCATTGTGCGATCATTATCCTTTTTGTCATTCGATTCCTGATTACTGGCCACAATGGCAGAATGAATTGCATGTGCTCATATGCTGCCACTGCCAGAAACAGTTTCAATGTCAGCACTCACTGGTCTGAAGCTGTGACCGAACCCACGGCACCGCATGCATCACAGGGCCTTTGCAGATACCAGTGCCGAATGACCACTGGCTTTAAAAGACCACAGGTATCCATAGGTCTATTTCGATCCCCTGTGCAACCGTCACTACAATCTTTTGTCAGATGTCAGGAATCCGTCTTTTAGCTTCACAAGTCTCGTCAAATCTCCAGTTGATTCCCCAATCGTGCATCGCTGAGGTTGCGTCAATGCTCTACACGGGTCAGGACCTTGGCATCCTATGGAGTCGAGGGGATGATGTGTTCATCCAATTGTGTTCAAAACCATTTGGAGATACATGACTATGTATATCTATATCTGTAGATATGTATATTTGTACATATGTATATATAGATGTGTGTGTGTGGCAATTTGTTTACTGAGTCATTTATTGATTTATCGATCTATTGATTTATTCATAAATGTGCTTCAATCTGCATACATAAATATGTGTATGTATTATATATATATACACATAGAGAGAGAGGGAGAGATAATGATACAACGGAGTCTGTTTCCTCATTGCAGGCTGCAAAGGCCATGGTGGACATCTCGTGACTAGCCACCTCAGAGACCTACTCCGACCGAGTCTTCAACACTCTCAGGGCATCTTGGCGACGAAGCGGATCTTCACACCGAGCGCATCGTTACTCGGTTGGAACATCAGGGCATGAGGTCGGCCCAACTGGACGCAGCGCTCCCAGGTGGAGAATATCAAGATAAGATCAACGAGTAGCCAGTGTCGTGGGTTCTGGGACTCCTCTGCCACTCCTCCAGCTGAGACCGTATCATCAAGTAGTGCGGCATAGATGCATGTTCCTCTCGTCCTGCAGGGACTGGAAGAGCGTCAATGGCGTCAAACATGTGAAACTCGCCCAGCATGTGAACATAAATAGAATCAGAAATTCTGATACCCAGCATGACCTTATCAATCATATCCTAGAGCAACCTATTTCCTTCGCCCAAAAAGAGAAGGAAAAAAAGAAAAATCTCAATCAAATCCCAACATCCCTCCTGCTGCTTCACGGAAGGCCTCTAGCACCACCCATCGCGATGCATCCGTCGTGTTCTGCCACAGGTGGAACCGGGCCGTCTTCGGCTCCAGCCGTTCCACGGCTTCTGCTTCCTCAGTCAAGCCGTGCGCGAAGGCCTCCACGTGCTGCGGCAAAATGTCGAAGAACACGGCGTAGTACAAGGCATCCTCCAAAATGCTGGGCGATATACCTCATAATGGGGATGTAATGGGATAATAATGGAGATATATATTGGGATATGCAATCAACTTGATGTTTGTCGGTCTGAAGATGGGACATACCTCCAAATGGCAATTCTAGTAGGAAAATTGATGATCAACAATGGATTTTGGGATCCCTTTGTTCAAACAAACTCATGAGTTCTTCCAGAAATTGGCTTCTGGGACTCGCCATACAATTTTCGTCTTGGGCATCTTGCGTGTGTCTTATACCCATGCCTTGGCCACTAATCGTCTTACAGCAAATTTCAGTCCCTGAATGTATTACAGATATGAAATATAGATGATATAGTACTGTAAAACAAAATAACTGCAGGATTCGGTGTTTGTTTCCGACGTCCTCCATGGGTCCAACGAAGTCGTCTCCATTGAGCCAGCGTCCACTGGCCGTCGCCTCGGGCGAAGGAAACGCTCGCTGGAAGACTTCGGACTTCAGGGGCTGCAAAGTCATCGGAAGATCGGCGCCCGGCCTCAGATCCAATCTGCTAAGCCACGATGGTTTTTGTGGTTAAGTTGCTAAGCCACCCCAACCAGAAAGGCTGGGGATGCTGATCATAAACCAGCGCCGTAAAGTGACAAATGGAATAAGTTTTAAACACAAGAGTTCAATAGGATTCTATGCTCAAAGCGCAGCCCCATCCAAGCATTCCAAGCCACCCTTTCGGTACATCCCGATGATAGTCACAGAGAATCCAGGTCGTGGGATCCTCCCTTGATTGGAGCACTTCAGTGTGGAGTCCCAGATCTGAGCTCCTCTTCAACACGAGGCCGAGGGGTTCAGAGACCCCACCTGAAGTCACCTTGACCCAGGTAAGGCTCAAATAGACCCTTGAGAGGAAGTCATCATCTGCCATTGCTGCGGCCCCTTGGGGTAGACTAGAGGGACTTCATGAAACGTTGTGCTCTTCAGGGTGAGGCCTTGGTGAAACTTCAAATGCCTAGGTCTGGACTAGACTTAGCACACAAATTCTTGGATCTTGAGCTCACATGCCCGAGGACAGGAAGATGAAAAGTGCTGACAACTGATATCAACTGATATTGACCATCATCATCATCCTCATCCTCATCCTCATCATCCTCATCATCATCATCATCATCATCATCATCATCATCATCATCATCATCATCATCATCATCAATCATTATCATCATCGCCAATCATACCGGTTGATACCTCTTTAGTATATACTTCAACAAAACGCCAAGAGTTGAACCCACCAAACAGTTGTCGCTAGTCGCTAGGCCTTCGAACTGCGACAGCGGACGCAAAGACATTGGAAGCCCCGGTCTTGAAGGAGGAAGGTGCGTCGCACGTCCGCGCCCATCCACCTCCAATCTCCCAGCTTCCAGCTCGTCACGAAGTGATGTTCGCAGTAAACACTGGGTCTACCCTCCAGTAAACGTTAACATAACTATGGAAAATCACTATATGAGGTCTGTAAACGATCCATAAATGGGCCATTTTCCATGGCTCTGTTAGTTTACCAGAGGGTATTTTCTGTCAACTACTTCTTACCGCAGAAACAGAATCAGAAATATCAAACACATGGAGATTGAACATCCAAAATGGACATATATGAATTGGGTATGAGGCCATAGCACCAACCAATGCTGAGAAAGATGGAAAAGTTCCAAAGATCATCAAAGATCTGGGACCCCAAAATCCACTGACCACAGGACTCAGCATCTGGCCAAAGACCGGTGTCTTGTAAGTACCAACTGCCTGCATCGGAGATCATGTCTGCATCGGTGAAACATGGGGAAGGGGGGAACAACTGGTTTCCACCTGTTGGCAAATGTTAGGAGCACCTTGCAGCGACTCTTTTGGTCCATCTCAATCAGAACCCCCATGGCTTCAGTCCCTTCGGACGCAAGTGCATCCAAGAATTCCACACAGGCAAATTGGCAGCCAGCAATGTCAGCTGAATCCAAAGATACTTGGAGCAGAGCTGCATCGCTGGCCGTTCCGGACATTCCGGATGTCAGGTATAGAACTTGCTGCCAAAGATGTCTCCTGTGACAGGCGCTGACTGCATTCGTCACTGCCACCGTGTCCAGGATGATACGAGATGCCGCCGCATCCGTGAGCAAATCCATGGCCTCAAATGGCCGACCCGCCACGGCACATGAAGCCAAGGCGGCGCCGAAGCTCAAGATGTCGGGCTGAAGGTTACGGAAGTCCAAGCCGTCCAAGCCGTCCCAGCCGTCCAAGGCCATGCTGCCCATGCTGCCACCCTGCAGCAGCTGGATAGATTGAAGCCAAAGCCCTTCATGGCTACACAGACTCAAAATTGTGTTGCACGTCACCACATCCACTTGCAGCCTGTGCTTGGCGACCATTTGCTGCGCAAAGCTCAAAGCTCGGTCCGTCACGTGGCTGTAACTGCAGGCGGTGAGAGCTGCATTCAGTTCCACCGGACCCAGCCCTAAGCTGGTCGAGGCTTCAGCCAATCCCAGCGCCAGACTCCAGCTGCGACCCCTTTCGCATGCACCCAATGCAGCCCCACAGGTCACAGAATTCGGTTGGATGCCAAAATCTACCAAGTTTTTGTAGAGGTGCACGGCTCGTTCCCAAGCTGCCGCAACCCCATAAGCACTGATGCAGGCACTCAGAGTCACCACAGAAACCATTTTGGGATTGGACTTCACCACACAGGCCAGCTGCCACTGTGCACATCTCCATTGGTACCCCTTCTCATAGGCGCTCAACATGGCATTGAGAGTCACAGCATCTTCAGTTACACCAAAGCAGCTGAGCCCTGTGGCCAAGATGTTTTGTGCATGTCTCCATTCCCTGTTCTTCTCAAAGATTGTCATCAACGAATTGCATGAAATAAGATTGCACTTCAGGCCTTCTGCCCGCATCGATTGAAAGAGAACTTGCCCCCTGCGCCAGAGACCCACACATGCCTCGCTGCCAAAACCACCAAGAACTGCATTCACAGACACATCATTCTTCTTCCAGGAACAGTCATCACAGTCACCCAGCAACGCTGTGGCACTGATCCACTTCCCAGCTTTGCCGCAAGCGCTCAACACGGCATTGCCCAAAATCGTCTCGGGCATCAGGCGCCTGCAGGGCAAGAGCTGCAACCCTTCCAAGGCCATCCGCCAAGCACCAGCATCAGCAGCCTTTTCACAAGCACTGAACAGGGCACAGTAGGTGAAGGAGTTGGGCACGACATCTGCAGGGATGGCATATCTGGATATCTTTGGATGATCTCTCCTAGATGATCTCCCCTAGAATTTTAACCCCTTGCACACAGGAAGGTGCTAAAGCTGAAGATGAACCTGTTTGATGAACTTGCATGTTGTAAGTCTCGACCTCATTCCAGCCCAGCAATAACCAAAAAACATTTTAAAAAAACTCAACCCAGCAAAAGGCTTACAGATCTGGCCTTGCTCAAGGCCGCTGGTCACCGACAACGCCAGCCTCCAGTGCAATGGCACAACTCCTAAGGCGTTGATGCTGGTGCTCCAAGAAATGATGTCCACTGACATTGGTGTGGTGCCTCGACAAAGCTTTTGGGAGCATGACAACCATGAAATCTTCCGCTACATTTAAAGATCTGTTTTGGGTATCTGTCTTGAATCTTGGAGATATTTCAGTATGCAGAAGGTGAATTGTGTAGCTGCACCAGGGATCTCATCATTGATATGATTCAATCTGATATTTGTGAGGCAAGGTGCACATCAGCCGCACTAAGTCAAAGCACTTCTGCCATTCAGCTTTGCTTTGACAGCTGCTCAGCACTGTATTGCAGGTGATAATCTCCATCTTCACCCCAAATTTCTCAGCTTCTCCCAGCAGTTCAACGGCATTTTGCCATCTTCCTGCCCTCTCCTGGACCCTGACCTCAGTTCCCAACGCCACAACGTCCCGCTCCAAAGCGCAGCAGCTTCCCAACAGCTGCCACTGTAGCGCCAGCGGCCAGCAGCCGCTGGCAGCGTTGCTGGCAGCGTTGCAGGTGTAGCGACTAGGCTCCATGGTGGCCAAGAGCTGCTGGGCCAGCAGCAAGGCCTTCAGCCATGCGGCGCCCACGCCCAGCGCACTGATGCCGGCATTGAACACGGCCTGGCGACCGGAACATGTATGTATTATATATATATATATCAGTGTGCGTGTGTGTGTGTGTGTGTGTGTGTGTGTGCGTATGTTGTATAATATCTCCAAAGTTTCTTCGAGCATCAAAACATATCAAGACATTCAAAAACCCCAGTGTGTTCAAAAGCAGCATTGGGACTTAGAAATATCGATCTTTCATGATCTTTCAGCCAACCGCCAGGGCACTACATCTGGCTGAACGTTGTTTGGCTGCAGCTGGCCCACAGACGCGACAGCTTCACGCCAGCGACTGCGCCGCCCCAAGGAGGAGATGGAACTGGTTGCTGCCTTCAGCGTCTCCCACGGAGTACTGGAAAGGAACCTTTCGGGAAACAGCTTTGCTCTTTTCCAGAGAAGGGAAGGCTGTCAAATGTATCCGAATCCAAAAAAGTGGAGATCTATCAGGTATCTATGCGTTCACCCACGCAAACCTTTCAGTACAATCAGGCTTGTCGTGTCACAAGCCACCAAATGAAAAATGATCCCTGGAAATCCTGTGGAAGATGTTTTTTCCTTTTGCAAATCGTGAATATCCACGTAGGCTAGTTGCAAGACAGAAAGGAATGGTATAAACAGCCAAAGCAACGCAGCCAGCGGCATCTGGCAGCCAAAGTCAAGGACAGCTGCCAGGGTCAAACTGCCACCATGTCGCCCTACTCCCGGCTCTGCCAGCTGAGCTTTTGCATGACATTTGGAGAGCACGAGACAAACTGCACTTGGCAGCTTTCAGGTCTTTTGAGCCGAAAAAAGGTTGTCCACATTCAACCACACGAGAATGCAGTGTAAAGCGCCCAACCTGCTCCCCCTCATACAAAATATCGACCCGGAATGAATAGATGCAGTTCTAAAGAAAAGTTTCTGGGATATAGGGGACCATATACTTCTCCCAAGAAATTTGGGTCATGATTTGAGATGCAATCGCTGCTTTTGATGATTTTGGATTTAGGTGCTGGTCTTTGTGCATGCAAGGCAGAATGCCTGAATTTCCAGGCACTCTAGCAACAAGCCAGCTGGCTCTGCAAAGGTAGAAGGGATCATCCCACTAGGACTGAGATGGGGCAATGGCCTGTTGGCCCAGGCCTCACTCAGAGTTTTGAGTTGGCCATCTCAGCCATGCTATCGTCATGGCCGTGCCCATCGCCCCGAGGAGCACTGGCACTGCGGCCAACCACCACAGGGGCGGTGCAAATTCCGCCCTGGTCCAGTGGATTAAGGCGCGGGCCACGGGGGACAACAGCCGGATGTGTCCTCCCAGCATCCGAACTCGCCAGGTGACCCAGGCCTCCTGCGCCGCGGTCAACCGCAACGCCAGGGGCTGCTTAAGGTGCCCTGAGGCGCCATCTGGTGGATCCCCCAGCAGGGCGAAGCGCAACATGCTCTCGATGCGGCGCTGTTCCGGAAAGTGGAGGGCTTCCAACAAGCCACGGGTGTAGCCCAGGGAGTGTAGCACACCCAACAAGTTGGCACCACCCATGCGCGTGGCTACCACAAAATCTGCCACATCCTTCCTGGGCATGGGGTCATAGGACGGGATGCCATGTGGCCAGACATCCGAAGATCGATCTATATATCAACCTCTGATACCTCTTGCGGATGTTTGTTACCCGGCCTTATTCCCATCACTGAACCCAAAAAAAAAGGCCACCACAACTAGGTCTAAAATCATTGTCCCATGGCAAGATTCAATGAAATGGTGTCCGGCAAGTGCCCTTGTGCAGCTGATATGACCTCCTTCAATGAGACCCCGGATCCGCCGAAGACAAACCACGGCGACAGGATCAGTGGCAGGAAGCGATGCAGTGCTCCCGCAAAGCGCGTCCCAAGGTCCTTCATCTGCTGGGAATCTTTGGCGCAACACGCCTCGTGTGCGACCAACTGTCCACTTCAAGGTGAGCCCTGGTTGGAACATCTGATCGGGGCAATCCCGGGCTCCAATATTTCATAGATCCAATACTGAACTGGTGTTGTTCAGGGGGTACGTAATTGTTAGGGGGAAGGGATTACTATGCATTCACTCTCAATCAACAGTCAGAACGCACAAAATGCATAGGCAACAGTTCGAATGAGGCCACTGCTACTGGGGGAAGGTGGTGAAATGTTTGACATGGCCGGGTTTCGGAGGAAAAAACAGCTTGAAATAAACATCCCCTTGGGCCCCTTGGGTCACATAATGAGCCCAGCCACCTTCCAATACCGGCAGAAGTTCAATCGCACGTTGTGATCTCCTTCACAAAGGTCGTAGTAGAGGCCATGGTCCAACAGCACCAGTTGCGGATGCCGCTGTCCGTTGATCTCAATGGCCTTCAAAAAAGGCACGATCCACACTTCCCAGTGGCTCAAAATTTGGGGGAGAGATCCCAAAATTGGGAATCTCATGTGGAAAAACAACGATAATCTCAGGGATTTAATGGAACATCTTGATTCCGGTGCTGCAGCTCCCTCCCATCCCTCCCGGTGCCTTGAAGTAGATATTCCCTGCGTGTGGATCTGCATGTACCCGGCCATGAACGAAGATCATCTCAGCAAAGGTGTCACAAATCAACTGAGCACATTCCGCCACATCCAGCCCTGCATCTCGCAGGCCTTGTGGATCGTTGGCCTGGAAGTCGCGGCAACATCATCCATTGATGTTCAAAAAGTCATCAAAAGTTGCAGCTTGGAAAAGGAGTTGGAAAGATCCAAAGCATTTCTGTTCCCTTTTCTGTTTGCTCCAACAGTTCCCACCATGTCCCCATGTTTTTTCATGTCCGCAGTCCGCCAGACTTGCCTTCAGCAAGCCATCCAGGTACTCCATGACGATGACCCGGGAAGATGAAAGCTCCTCGTCGATGGCGATGGACCGTTTTGGGGGGTCCTCTTGGAAATCTCCTGGACCAAATGCAATTAATATATGATACAAATGTGATACAAATGTGATACAAATACAAAAACATCCTCAATCTCGAGGAAGTAAAGAAACCCGTCTAGACATTATATATACACAGTATTACATAAGCATAAGAAGCATAATTCGTTGTCACTCTTCTTATCAGTATGATCATCAGCAATATTAACCAGAATACTGTTTCATCTTGGCGTTTCAACCTGAGTTTCCCCATGTTCGTTTCATCATGTTCCCATCCCCATGGCAAATCAATGGGTCCTTGAAGACCTTTGGCACATAGACATGGGGTGCTCGATGCTTCAACTGCCTGGCCGTCTCCTCGCCGTTGCAGGCCTCCAAGGTGAAGTCCAGCTCGCGGCTCAAATTCTGTTCGAAATCCTGCTGGACGATGAGTTTCGAACAGATTGGAAGATGTGCACAATTTGGAAACCAAGTTGGGTAACTCAACAGGATTAATTATAGATATTGAAGGATGTGCAATTTCTGACAACCATCTGTTGAGCTCCTCTGGTTACAATGGTTTTCTGCTTGGCGGGTCATTTTTCTATGCAGCGATCTGCAGGCCCCCGGTCGCATCGCTGTCCTCAACCACCCACATGAGATCATAGCCGGCAGCCATCTGCTTGATCACTGCGCCCATGCTTTTGAAGACTGCAAAGTCAGAGGACATTTCTTTTCGAAGCTCCGGGTATTGGACCTTCCTTAACAAAATCAAACGAGTTTTTTTGCACAAGCAGTGGACATGGCTTGGAGCGCATGGCTAGGTCTCCATCAAGTCACTCTACACCTTGCTTGGCACATCATATTCTCTTGGCCCGGTTGGAATGTGCCGCTGAATCCCTCAAGCCTTGAGAATAGCACTCCTATACTTTTACATTCAGTCACAAGCCATTAGTTGGGGGTTGCTACCTGCTGCTACTATCATCGCTATCAGTTTTGGCCGCATTATCAAACATACCCTGTTTGCCGGTTTCATTCCCCACATTCATTTATTGTATCTAACAATTTTTGCTCATTCCTCACGGGTCACATCCCACATCTCTCGATTTTTTGGCTTCCACCAATCATCCCAGTTCTCTCTAGTCTCTTGTTCTGCTGCTTAACTCCCAATTACAACCTCCACCCTCTTGGTATCCTTTGGTATCCCTTGGTATCCCTTGGTATCCGCCAGGTTTCACGGCCACCTTGGTACCATCCTTCAGTACAGCTCGATGCACCTGCGCCAGTGATGCTGAGGCGATGGGCTCCTCCTCGATGCTCTGCAAGTCACAACTGGCGTCCAATGGCGCGGAGGGCCACGCACCCAGAGACATGGAGTCTTTGAGCGCCTCCTAGGTGAAAGGAAGCGCTGAAAGGACAAAGATCGACAAAGATCCAGTCCACTGGGTGGATGTAGACATCAAACGAAACGACATGAACATGACATGATGTTGGATGAATCACATGATGAACAGGGAGTCCACCCTTTGTTTTCTTCGATCCACTGTTGTCCTTGGGGCCAAAATCCGATAGTTTGATACCTCATGTTCCCCATCCTTGGACGGCAATAGATTGGGCAATATTGGGTACATAGATCCACCGTTCTCAAACGAACCCAAAATTGACGGATAAATCCTGTTTACCAATTGTTTCGATTGATAAAATCCTCATGTTTCCCAATTTGCTGATTCTGAACTCCCCCTGTTTCGTGCCTCATTCATGGTAAATCCATCCTTACCACCAAATTTGATTCCAAATTCCCGAGTTCCCCTCATTGAATCTCAATCCAATCCTTTTGATAGTGATATGGTTCATCCATTTATCATATGTCCCCGTTTTGATGGCTAAATCCTCATGTTTCACGGTGAACATGGAGAAAAAACTGTTTCACCATGTTTTATCATCCATTGATACTGTATATTGATAGTCAAGAACTGGTATTTCATGCGGTATACGGTATACCCAATAAACTCTCCCCAAAATCACAATTTTTATGGATGGTATAAACCATCCCCCAATAGTATGCGTATCACATTAGGTCAGTCCCACATCCGTATTGATCATCCCATATCATCCATCCTACCTATAGACTTATGAGCTATCCTATCATATACACTATTATCATCATCTAATCTATTATCACTCATCTAAAAATTGATCATCCATTGGCATATTGATAATGACTGACATTTTGGACAAATCATTGGTAGAGGTTTCGCTTCAAAATAGGGGCACATACCCCTGCAAAAACCCATCCATCCAGCAATTTTGAAGTACCACCATGACATCCGAGGCTCCGCCACGTCGTTGATGGATTTGTGCGGCGCATGGTCGGTGAACTTCGCCAAGGCATCGGTGTAGGCCTTGGGCACCCCACGTTCGCCCGTGCCGCCGCGGATGGAGGCGATGAACTGCGCGGCCTTGACGTACAAGCCACGGTTGGTGTTGGCCACCTTGGGAAGCGGAATCCATGGTGGTTTCATGGGATTTTTTGGGGGGATTTCATGGAATTTAAATAGGATGTCAATGGGAGGTTAATGGGATTTACCCTCCAGTACTCAAAGGTGGCTGGAAAACCACCAGCAAACTTCGATGATTTTCCCAGCTGTAAACATTCATTTCTAGGGGATTGTCCATTGCTGCGTTTGATGGGGATGTTTAATTGGGATAAATGAGGAAAAGAACTCAGGTCATTTAACAGTTTGCTATGGTATAGGATGGCCTAATTAGTTCGATGATTTACCTATTAAATATTAAACATGGTGATTTTCCATAGTTATGAGTTATGTTAATCAATGGCTGCGGCTTTTACAAACACTTGTCAACATGGAATATCTTAGATCTTTGAAACTTACACAGTAAAAATCCTGGGGGGGAAATTGAAAATTCATTTTTCTTCGAGACGTGTCCACCTGGACACACCGCTCCGCACCACGATGGTGACATTCTGACAAGACCTGCTTGTACTCGGCTGTGTTTTCCTCCAAGTTGGAGAGGCTGTTGATGTAATCCTGCTTTTGTTCGTTGAATTGCATCATGGCGACCTCAACCGCAAGCAAAACTTGACATGGAGACCTGGGGTATCAAAGAAGTTACATCGAAGCATCTGGTTCAATGATCATTGCACATGCGTTCAACAACCTGAAAGATACTCGTCAAAACGGATCAGTGGATCTCAAATGTTACCATTTTCAACTTTTCAAGACTCATCCATGTATCTCAAAGTTTTCTTCCCAGTTCTTCATCCATCATCATCATCATCATCATCATCATCATCATCATCATCATCATCATCAATCATCAATCAATCATCATCATCATCATCATCATCATCATCATCATCATCATCATCATCATCATCATCATCATCATCATCATCATCATCATATCAACAGCATCCAACAGCCATCGCCAAACGAGTCGCCGTGCTTCTGACCCCTCCCATCATCAGATCCGGCGCCGGCATCACCGGTTCCACGCGTCGCCTCTTCACCTCCGAGGACTCCGTGGACGCCATGGCGCGGCGCGGCGGGTCGCGGGAAGACCCCGGTGGGATGACGGCGGTGAAAAAGGGGATGCCTGACATAAGGGGTGCTCTGTATATGGTGTCTGTATATAGACTCTGTAATATAAAGTATGTTAGAAACGTAACCGTATTAATAATATATCATATATAATGGAATATAATACATCTGTTTGTGTGTCTCCGCATGTATATATGCATACATGCATACACTGGCATACACTGTATATCAATGTATATCATATGTAATCTCTACTGCTAGTACAATTAAAGGATGCACATGCTTAAAAGCAACCGAAGACAAGCAATACTGAGTGAAAATAAATGATTATTATATATTTACTTGATGAACGGAATGTCACTGACAACAATTCTTTGGAAGTTCTATGGGTAGCCATCGAGATTTCTTAAACAAGTGTGGGCAACCAGGGAATGCTTGTCTTCAGATTGGGACCACAAACAGGTCCAAGAATCAACGTTGCCTCATGTGCATGTCCAACAGCTACTAGTCGAAGCTGGGCGTAGCAAGGTGGTGGCCGTTCAAAGATGTCAAAGTCACTGGAGCTCCAAACTGTATGGTTTAATTGATGGAATAGGTTTAACTGATGGAATATGGTTGGCATGTATTTCTGAAAATGACTAACGCCCCAGTTTTGACCCATACTCAACCTTTATGGCACGGATCAAAATCAAAGAAATGTGCTTACCACACAGCCAGTACAGTTGTTGGTCGCAACTGTTGCTGCCCTCCACTTACGTCGTTTAATCGAAACGTAAAATAAATAAATGGAAGTGATTGCAATTCGGAATAATTTCGCTCTCCAGACATAGCCATGGTCAATTTATGGTGCAGTTTGATGGTAAATACAATTAAATTTATGGTTGATTCATGTTTATTCACTGATTCCTCCAAGCCCTCTCAGCCTGGCACTCTGTCCGAAATGTTTAACCGCGCCTAGAGACTCCCCTGCAGCAATGCTCCGGCACGCCGTGCCCTCGATGATGCCATTTTCAGCATCAACACCTGGGACGCTAAGACATGTGGCCCCTTTCGAAGATAATCATATCTTCTCCAATCAAATAGGCATATATGTATGTACGTATGGGCGTATCTACGTATGTACGTATGTGCGTAGGTACGTACCTACGTGCGTACGTACATGTGTGCGCATGTACATTTGCAATCATATATGCACGTGTAATGAATTTAGGGATGCAATGTGGATATATTTAGCAATCGTCTATACAGGGTATGATTCTGCAAAGACCATCTATGTGCAAGTGATACAGTCATTGTTCAGAGACATGCTTGTTCCCCAACTCTGTAAAGGTGAACTGATGGCACTGTAATTCTCAGGCCAAGGGTGTTCGGTTGTCCACTTGCACCTTGTCATCCTTGTGCTGGAGCATGACGCACTCTCTCCACAAGTCACCCAACTATTAAAACTTTAAGAAAAAAAACATGACAGAAGTGCGGGGTTGGAAACAGAGTATATCATATGAGTAGAAATATATATATATATACATATAAAGATATTTTCCGTGAATGGGTGTAGCCCCTGGATTTTTCCAACAATGAATCTAAGAAACAGTGCGTGCACAATGCCAAAGTAATGCCCTGGAATCTGTTGTATTTTGATCTCCCCGCTGAAAATCATTGATTATTCAATTGAAAAATGTGGAATGCTTTATTTCCAGGTCCCTTTGACAAGGTACCAAGGGACGGCTGGTTGACACTAGTAACTAGTACTTGCAATCGTTCCTTTTTTCGATAACAGCCACTTCGGACCATGAATCGTCAGCTCAAGTCATTCGCCGAATTCAGGTGAGATCCGTGATGCAGTTGAGATCTATAGTACATTGGCGGCTGAGGCAACTGATCTTCGCACGACTAGCAGGACACGCATTGAATATCATTGAATCAACTGCGATGCTTCCAGGCCAGAGCTTGCCTGGGATGGGAAGATATGTTTTCGACATGTTTCGACCGCGAAAACTGGCAAGTACATCGTGCAACCCAAAAAAATGTATAAAATTGTATCCTCCAAACACTCTCCAAATCTCAAGATCTCCCCAGATCTCCCCAGATCTCCCAAGTCACCTTGGATGACGTCCCTTCATCATCTGAGGATGTCACTTCCTCATCATCTTCTGCCAGATCCAGGTCGACCTGTTCGTAAAGGAACGTTGCAAGGCCGTGGACGCTCAACAGAATGCTGAAGACTTGCACAGGGATCTGGGCCGCGGTGCTTATCCGACCAGAAACACCGCTTCTGGCACCAAGTTGGATGTGAGCGGACCAAATATATCCAAAGCCCGAAACCTTTCCCAACCTTTTCCAGCCCTGTTTCAACACTCCAAGATGGACAGGCCAAAAAGGAAACCAAATGCAAGGTGGGTGTTCCAGGACTTTCCGAACCATGTCCTTCTGCAACGGCAGTGCCACGAAAGAAGTGCAACACTGTTGTACTTCTTTCGTAGCACTGCCGTTGGAGCCTGGCGACGGAGGGACACATGTGACATTGACAAAATGTGGCAAAACGTGGCACACCACCACGACCATGCCGAATCCTTACATATTCCGACAAGTCTTCATAACCCTTTACATTTGAAGCTACACTTGAAAATACTGTTCCTCTTTTCGTAACAACACGAGAAAGACAACTTGCCCCACGCCGCTGCAGCTTTGCACCTTCTCCGCAGAAAGCATGCCAGCAAGATCCAGCAAGCATAGAGCATGGTGGCGACGAAGTAAATCGCCGACAGAACCAGCGTAGGTAGGAAGAACAACCAATTCACCAGACCTATTGCATCCCAAAATGTGACCTGCGTGGTCACTTGACGCCACCATGGACACCACGGGATGTTCATTGGCAGCCAGTATGGCAGTGAAACATGCTGATTCTGCAAAAAAGATGTTTTCGTGTCCAGCAGTGCTCCACGGGCCCAGAGAGGGTTGCTGATTACTGGCTCGTAATTGGAATCTAGTACGGAATCTAGTTCGAAATTTTCAGCTAGGGCGAAGACGTAGACGGCCATGCTGAAAAACACAGCCAACCGCACCCCGCAGCCAAACATGGCCCTTAGGTGTCGTGCTCGCCACCATCAACGATGGAGCTTGGATCAGCTTCCACCCCCACCTCCGCAGGCCTGGACCTGCAAAGGCCCGCAAGTAGAGGGGGAGGAAGAAGATCCACCGCACAAAGAGCATGACACATCCGTACTGACATACCACGTTTGCCAGCACTTCGAGCAGCCGCCAGGCAAGGCGGGTTCCCCTTCGGTTCTTCGTGAAGTGCTCCACCACCAGAAGCCTCGCTCCCATTCGGAAGCTTGGCTCGGTGGCGGCTTCTTCGAGGACCAGGTATGGGCCACTCCGAATCTTTTGTGGCAATTTTCGGAGCAACAAAGAAACTCCAGTAATGAGCACCCCACCAAAGAAAGTTGCCCAAGATTTCCGATCTGCTGCTGTTTGCCACAGAAGGCTGGCCGTGGTCATTTTTTGCTGCCAGAACTTCCGTGTTTCTCCGTTGTGGATCAGCTGGCTGTATTGCACCCCGTCTGACGTGCTCATCCAGGGGTTGCCCCTGAGCTCAAAATAGAGTTTCGCAACATCTTTGGATAGGTCCTCCAAGACTCTTCTGTCGAACATCTCCTGCAGGCATTCAAAAAGTACTGGAACAAAATTTGCGCGATTTCAATCGATTTTATGTCTTTCCCTCACCTACACTGGCTTTTTCGGGGACAATTCATTTTCACAAGACCTGAAAATACTTGGACAGACCGACAAGAATATGTCACACGCGTGTTCTCCCCAACAGTACCGCAACAACGAGGTTTGACGTTTCATGACGAAGAAACTCTGCTGAATTCAAAATTCTGCACTATGGACCGCATGTTGAGGAACAGGAAAGTCGGTGGGATGATATTCTCGGCAATTACATTACCATCTATTCCCACTGTTCTGTTTGCATCTTGCTGTCATGTTGCATGTTTCTGGCGTTTGGCATTGATCATTTTTTTTCAGGCCGCAGATCTGTTTTGACTAGAACTGTTGAAAAAAATGCATGTTTGCGTTTGGCCAGAACCAGCAATGCACACTTTGAGGTCCTGGCAAAATGGCCAGATCAATCTAGATCACATCAGTGGGAAAACCCTTTAGGCCCGTGAAGGCCTGGATGCTTCCACCGTGCTTTGCCAACAGCTTCACCACCTGCAGGTGGCCGTTGTAGGCAGCAGACCGCAGAGGCGTGTCGCCATATTTGTGCTTGACATCGACACTTGCTCCGTGCTGCAGCAGGAGCTCTGCCGTCTCCAGGCCTCCTGAGGCAGCGAGGGCCGTGTCGTCGTTCGGTCCACTTCCGCAGTCGACATCGCCGTGGCGCAGTCGCTGCACCTCCTCGCTCCGTCCATCTGCTGCCGCAGCTTGCAGGACTCCCCAGAGTCCCTCGACGGCCATCAGGGCCAGGGCCGGGATCAGCCACCAGAGCTTCATTGAGCCCCGAGGCTTATCTTTTTGGCCTTTTAGCCTGTCAGAGTTGAGGACGACAACTGGCTGAGGTACACTGTCGCTTCAGGGCAAGCATGTCCAAGCTCGACACGTTTCAAACAAACTTCAACCAATTTCAAGCAGTTCGTTGTCTCGATTTCATATGATGTCGCATGATTTCACATGATTTCACATGGTTTCATATGACCTCAGACCTGTTTTGCATTAGTCTCGCAGTTTCCCCCAAATTTCCTGGAAGGGCAAAAATTTAACCTGGATAGCTTTCAAGCAGAAAGGTTTCCAGTGCTAGGTTGCCAAAGCTCCGAACGGATGGAAAGATTCGGAGCGCAGGAATGCGACACCTGCCCATCTGCCGCATCTGCTATGCAAGAATGAAAATGGCTCCGTCGTACAGCCTGAACCTGTCAGTTCTTGTAACACCATACTCCTGATGGTCCCAAATTTCTAGCGGACCTTCCACTTGGTGACCCAACCAGCCCTGTAATATAGCCCTGTTCCCATGTGGACCTTGCATGCCACGGGCGCCAAGGCGTTGTCGTAGGCGTTCAGATTCCAGACCCGGATCACCTCCTTTTCAGGCCAACTGGTCATTCTTCACAACCGCTTCGACGACTTCAGAACACCAAAAAAATGAGCCGAACTTTGTCAGTAAACCTCCTTACCCTTGGGTACTTCATCAAACACAAGAAAAAAACCAACCTTTTACACATGATTCATTTACCATTCAAACCCCATTGATAGCCAATTTACACCATCGCCATCAGTGATTACCAGGTCGTCAGCCGGGGTCAGCCTCAACCTCCGGCAGTTCCAGCTCCCATCCCTCGCGATGTAAGGCCGCCAAGACCTGGACGTGATGCCATCGACTTTTAATGGGAAATCTGATGCCTCCGGTGCTCAGAATATGCATACGATTTCAACCATGGGGGTGCGTAATATATGTATAACTATGCATATGCATGGATACATAATATACGTGTAAATCTATCCAATTAATTTCTTGAATATTCATTTATTTTGGTATGTATGAGTGCATGTGTGTGTGTACCTGTATATTCATATAGCCAAAAATTGGAGCGATCAACCAACAAAACTGCGGGAATATCAACCACTTTATCCACTTTGACTTTCACAAAAGGTTGAGCCACCCACCAAATATGCTCCTCTTCTTTGAGACCATCATCCCAAGGTGCAGATGATGCATGTGTTGGTGATGGGTGCGGTGACTTATGAGTTCTGGAATGGAGTTCCTCTGCTTCTTCCATCGTTAGCATCCCAAAAAAAGAATAATGCCGGTGTTCGAGGTGAGGATCCAGCTGCTCCAACAGACACATTGGCTTTATCAAATTGGCTGTAGACAAATGACCAGCTGAACCCAGGGCCTCAAAGGCGGTGTCACCAGTGGCCTTACACAGTTTTGCACGAAGGCAGGCCAACCCAAGGCCGTAGGAAAGCATCACTAGCACCCCAAAAAGCAAGTGGTTTCGCCAGAAAAAAGGGAACCATATGGGAGCATGACAAAAACCTTCTTTGTTTTGAGCTGTAGCAATGTACAAACCTTGCAGGATGGTGCCAAACATCAGACCTCAGCAGTCTCGCAGGCGGCGGTGGCGGCACAACGAACTGCAGGGGCCTCAGCTCTGAGTTCGGCAAAAAAAAACATGTTCCGTATGAATCATGGTCTCTTTGGGTACTTAATGGCCATCAAAATTGAGAAATATTATATAAAAGGCCATGGAAGACCATGAAATTCCATTTGAATTGATTCCATAAGAATTGAATTCCCTATAAAACTTAGAATCCACTTGTACTTCACACTCCACCAGCCAAGGAAGGCCTCACTGAAGAAGGTTTCGCGAAGAATGCGACGCTGGGCATCTTCCAGCTGGCAATAGGCTCGAACACCTCTGCATGGGCAGTTCAAACTCCTGGACTGTCTCGACATAGAGTAACCTTAAATTTCGGGGTGTCTAAAACTGTACTAAATTCATCATCATATCAAACATAGGTACCATTCATCATTCTATTCACCATTAAATCACACTATTTTGCCAAAACGGCCCCATCTTCAAAACCTACTGGGGAAGCTGATCAGCCGCCGAGGTGATCGGCGGCCACTTAGATCGGGACGAGCCAAATTCGTCGCACTCGGCCTGCGGGACGACACGAGAAAAAACATTTCTGTAAGTACTTGAGCCGTTTTGAAGTCATCGAAAATCTGTGAAAATACACGAAAATGCAGAACATGGAAACCAAGAGTACAAGCATTGACAAATTGACAGACATCTCACGAACAAATCCTAGCCAGGCTGCAAGTGGCCCAGAAAGTCCGAGGGCCGTGCGCGATCACCAAGGCCTTCTCTCGAAAGACCTGCTGACCAGCCTTGGCTGCTGGGACTCCAAGAACCCCGAAACTCAAAACGAAAAATGTCCCACCTTGAAGGAGGCCTTGGCAACAGCGGCGGCACCTCCTGGTGAGCCACTTGGGGCCGCAAGGCAGGGATCCCTTGGAAAATAGGGAGAAAAGCAACCAGTTGGTGGAGATATGATGAAACTGGATAAAAACGAATGATTCACCAACCTGAAAGATCTTTTAGGCCATTTGGGGATGATTCCCCTTACTAAGCATCATCTAAATCATAACATCGCAGTGAGGTCATGATTGATCCATGTATCATGAGGATAGTTTCAGTACAATAATGTACGAACGTGAAATTCCAACTGCATACGCAAGCTTGTTTTATATGGTGACTTATAGTGGAAATGAATCTATAGTTACATAGATGGAGGAAAGAATATCAGCCAACAAACAAAAGTGGGGGTCTTCCGCAAAGACTCAAGAATCTGAGGTCTAGTCATGTTTAATTTCAACCATTCTTCAACATCCTCATACCAAATTGCCGCATTACTATGGTTAACTGCTGTGACAAAACCTGTGGTTCCATCAAGCCACTGTACCCGTAGGACCCAGGACCTAGTTCTGGGAGGTCTTCTATGGAAACGTCCGCTGTATTGTCCTTGGACGCGTGCCGCGTGTTGCTCTCATCGGCCGGCCAAATCTAATCCAATTCACACGTGTTGGCTTTTTCCACTGGGTCTCCCGCCAACGCCATTGCGAGCACCGTCATCTGTAGGAAGATGAAGAACTGGCTAAGTAGCCCCGTCAAAAATCGGACATGCCGAAGAGTTGAAACTCGCAATGTGGTTGATGCTTGTAGTTGTAGATCGCCAAAATCACATCCAAGCCAAAAACTGCCCACCATTGTTCTGTGCCGTGCTATGGCAGTCCAGATATATGATATATTTGATGAATGATCCCGGTTGATTTGAATGTGTGACTCTTGTGGCTTCATTCAGCTTCGACAAGTCTCAAGATGCTTGGTGTCAGTGCTTTGTCTAAGCCATGCCCAACCTCCCAGATCCACTGAAGCTATATAAACGGTCATTATCACCATGGACTGAGCATGTTGGTGATGGTTGGTGATGCGCAGGTCTCCCTAAGCTTTCAGGGCAGACCCTTGCTGGTATTCTTGTTTGCGGGCCATCCAGCAAGAAGTCTGACAACAACCACGCCACAACCCTGACATACCTCATAGATACCCACTTGGTGTGCTCCAAAAGAATGGTTTTTATACAGTTCGGGCACAACCAATCCTTGGACATAAAGATATCGCAGCTTGCAGCTACGAGGCACTTTTCCCCTGCGAACCGCAAAGCACATGTGGCGTGGTGAATCTGCACAGCATGGGTATTCAGTAGATGACGTACAGTTCCGCCAGTCGGCCTCGCTCTTCACGGGGTTGTCCGATGGCAATGTTCATCGGGGAAAATTAGCATCAACCCAGCTTTGCAATCCAACACCAGTAAGGATTCCAGGTTTTGAGTGGTTTGCATCCTTGATGCACCAGTCCCCGTGCATCGATGGTATGTGTCCCCACAACGTCCAGCACGCAAGCTCTACACTTGTTTGCAAATCATTCCAGTTCGCAGGGTGATTTTTGTCATATCCAACGGTATCTATATCTATATCTATAATGTATATATAGGTAATAGTAATCATTTATGATTGTATCTATAGACATTTACACACCGACTCAAAAAGACTGTGACCGACCTTGTTCCAAATGCTGCCCGTATCCTCCGCATTGTTTGACCTTTGTACTGTATGGCCCCCAGCCTTGAGCTACCGCGATCTCTTCGATTCAGTCACTGGATGTCACTGGCGCAAACCTTGGCAGGACATTGCCAGGTCCCATGAAGACCCAAAGCAGCTAATGTGGCAAACCCAATATCAGAAACAGGGATGCTAAGTAACCACACATTGTAATATTGGGACATGGGGGATGGTTTATCATTCGGTTTACCACATTAAGAACTCAGCCCATCAAACAGGACATACCAGGTTAAGAAGGGAGCACAAAAGACCAAAAACGTACTTTGATCAGGTCGAAAGACCTTCCGCCAGAGTTCCCATCGCAAGGAGCACCCAGTATGATGTCTGTACCCACTCTTGATGTGGCGAAATCCACTTCTCGAGTAACAGCGCTTGGCCGCTACCTGTGGCCCACGCGTGGGGTTTTGGCAAGCACCAGCGTTTCGGTTGACCTCCCTGTGGAAATACGACATTCAAACGGACTCAAACTTGTGACCTCTGGACTACCCCACTGTGTATATATATATATACGTGTGTATATATATATATATAAAGATGTGTGTGTGTGTGTGTGTTGTATGTATGTATATGTATATGTATATGTCTGTATATGTCTGTATATGTCTGTATATGTCTGTATATGTCTGTATATGTCTGTATATGTCTGTATATGTCTGTATATGTCTGTA
>BGPT01000734.1:222145-251975 GCA_003297045.1 Symbiodinium sp. clade C Y103
TATGTATCTATGTATGTATCTATGTATGTATCTATGTATGTATCTATGTATCTATGTATCTATGTATCTATGTATCTATGTATCTATGTATCTATGTATGTATGCATGCATTTTTATATACATTGTACTGTATTATTTCTTATTTCATTATATTGTATATATATTATATCATGTGATAATTGTATATATTAGAACATATTATATGATCTTAAGTTATGTTATGTTTTGTTATGTTGTGTTGTATTGTACTATATTATATCGTATCATATTTTATATGCACTTGTTTCTTTCCAAATTGCATTTGACTCCATCACTTCGAGTTTGCAGAGTTCGTACTTCCATCCACGGCCTCGGAGCGGCGAGACAAACACGGCTCTCATGCCACTTCCAACACCATCCTATTGCGGCTGCATCTTTTTTGGCTAAATGGTTGGTTTGTAGTGGAAAATCCTATTAAGATGGATGATTTCGGGGTACCCCCATTTTAGGAAACCTCGATATTAGCAATACTGGTTGCATATTGAGCCGGCGGCCCACATCCACTGTCAGCAAAGAGCATGGGCAAGAAAAACTGGAGGAAATCTATACGCATCCCCACTTTCGAGACCAGCTCATATCTTCATAGAAGAGTTCCATCATTTATAAAGTTCATGCTTAGCTCTAGAAAACTCATATTGAAGTTTACCATACATCTAACCCAAAAAAAATCGAGAAGAATTCAAATCTGCCGTTCCCAAAGACCTTAGAAATTTGGAACCCGTAGCCATGTCATGGTCATTGCTGAGGATCTTTTGGCATGGATTTCAGCAGCTTCAATCAGCAGAGTACCCAAGCGCTTGCCCCTTTCGGCAGCGTCCACCTGACAGACCCTGGACTGGACAAATATGCAAGATAGGGACGCGTCGGAACTTATGACATCCCATATTCGGGGGGGATGACATCCGTAAATCTCACCTATTTTGGTGTGAAAAGGTACTAAGGTTTTGTTCCATAGCCATTTATTCCTGCGGTTTTGAAGAGTTTGGGCGGATATTTAGCAGCCTTAATGAAATTGATTTCATACGAAGAAACAGGACACCCATGTCTTGTCCTATTTTTACTTCGAAAAAAAGAGATGGAAATGCAGTATTTGGAACAATGGGTCAATGGGTCCAATGATTCAGGATGATTTTCGCCCCAGCCTTGACGTGCGAAATGATCAGCTGATTCAAGTCTGGCCGCAGCGCAGCCTCAGGCGATCAAAAATGGGGATACCCCTTTACTTTAGAATGGCGATTGTAATGGTGAAAATAATGGTCAACCATCAAATTTGGGGATACCCTATTTATCGACAAACCCAAATGTCCGGCGTTTCATCTCCCACACCCTCTCTATCTCAAAAATTGGGATACGCAGCTTCGGTTTTTTGCCAAACTCTCAGCTATCATCGTTAATGGCTGTGCCTTTCCGTGCTGGCACGAACACACATTAGCTATGGAATCTCTGGTCAATCGACTAGTTGCAATGAAGATCTACAAGAAGTTTGCCTTTTCTTGCCTCAAATGTAGGGGGTTCAACCGCAATTTTCCGCTTAAACCAATCCAACGATATGGCCATGCATGACCCATGGCCAACATTCTATGTGCATGTATATTTACATACTATTGTCAAGCGTGTAAATATACATATATATATATATAGACAGATACATTTTACATACACATACACTATATACATACATGCATATATATATATATATGTAAACAAACATATACATGTATA
Source organism: Symbiodinium sp. clade C Y103 (assembly GCA_003297045.1). Classification (NCBI taxonomy): domain Eukaryota; class Dinophyceae; order Suessiales; family Symbiodiniaceae; genus Cladocopium; species Cladocopium sp. clade C. The sequence goes on from BGPT01000734.1 coordinate 223,907, forward strand.
TATCTGCGTGTATGCATCTGTCTCTATGCCAATCCATGACTAGCAGCATAGACGTAGCCTCCTATCTCTCGGCTCTTCAGGTGCACTAAGCACAGAGTGAAGGCCGAGGCATTCCATTGGGCAGCCAAAGTCTCCTAGGGCCGTGGGGTCGTGGGATTTAATGGGATTCAATGGGTTTTGACATGGGATATGTAATTGGAACACTCCTGGGAAAGTAGTGGAATAATGGGGATACTAATGAGAGTGTCTGAAACCAATGGTGTTTGAACCCCCAACAATTCTTTAGATTGTTCTATTAAGGAAAATCATGTTAACAATGGATTTTGGCAGAAGGTTCCCCAATTTTCACCCAAAGCCAAATGACAATATTATGGTATAAAAGCATTCAAACCCCCATAGTTGCAAATGCCCCAATGTGGATACGTCTCAAAATCACCATTTTCCACCAGAAAGTCTGTTCGGGAATTCCATCCCCCACCTATATCATACAAGCTGGTGACTGATCCCATTTATATCCTCAGTATAGCTATGTGTACTGTATGTATATATATATATATATCCCCATTATATCAATATACACGTATATACCGTATATATACTCATCCTGGAGTATGTAGAATGCGAGACCTTGAAGGAAGACTCCTCTTGAATGCAAAGGTTATTGAAAATCCCACATTCAAATGGATGATCCTCTATGCATCTATAAATATATCTATAAAAAAGATGTGTGTATATGTATATGTATGTGTATGTGTATGTGTATGTGCATGTATATGTATATGTATGTGTATGTGTATGTGTATGTGTATGTGTATGTGTATGTGTATGTATGCATGCATGTATGGATGTATCTATGTATCTATGTATCTATGTAGGTAGGTATGTAGGTGTATACATGTACATACATACATATTTACATACGGATTACTATAATGTCTCCCCATTCCTCTCCAACCCCTTCTGCCCGCGCCTGCGTGGGCGCCAAGCCCTTCGAGTCTGGCTCTACACTGGCGATGTTGCACCAGTCCTGGCACGGTGAATGGGTACCCAAAGACTCTCATAGATCTGGCCATATGGGGGGCCATATTTTGGGGATGAATGTGTTGATCATCATTTGGGGGGCCATATTTTTAAGTTCATCTTCACATATCGTAACTAGGTTTTAGACACACCTGAGAAGGATGTAACGAAAGCCAGCTCAAATCTGGCGATGTGAAATAGGATGGTAGGCTGGACATTAATGAAAAGGATATGATTCGGGAGGGATAGAAAAATGGGGCAATGCTGCAGCGACTGTTTTGTCGCTTGCAGCCTTTCTGTTTTAAAACCTGCAACACTCACCATCAAAGCCATTACCTTAGATCTCAACTCCTGAAACAGCATGCAAGAATGGCCTTGCAATACCCTATCATTACTCAATTGGCAGCGGCACATGGCCCTCAAGACGTGCCATCTCCATTTTGGTGCGTCAAAACGGTTTCAGAAGGTGGGTATATCGAATATACCTAAGTTCTCATCTCCATTTTTGTAGGTCTGTCAGCCTAGCCTGCCAGGTATACATCTCATCTCCATTTTGTATCTTGAAATGGTCGTATCTCCGTCTCTGTATGTCAAAACAGTCTCAGAAGACAAGCAGATTCAATACTCCATTGTTCTGCGTCTAAATGGCCTCAAAAGTAAAGTATACTGAATAGACCTAAGTTCTTATCTCCATTCCTGTGTGTCTAAAGGGTTTCAGAAATAAGCAGGTACATTAAATATACCTGGGTTCTCATCTTCCTTATTGTGCATCTGAATGGTTTCAGAAAGCTCACTCCATGTTTGAGGAGGCAGGTATAGTGTATTGATTATACCTGGAATCTCACCTCCGTTTTTGTACGTCTAAATGCTTTCAAAAGGCAAGTGTATCAATGCCTGGGTTCTCCTTTCCGCGTTTCAATGTCTAAATGATGTCTTCGCCGTGAGTCTATTGAATATATCTAGGTTTTCATCCGCTTTTGTGTGTCTGAATGGTTTCAGAGGTTTCATCACCGTTTTTATGTGTCTGAATGGTCTCAGAAGGCAGGTATATTCAATATGCCTAAGATCTCCAGGTATATGGTATATTCAATATACCTCCGATCTCTGTTTTTGTGTCTCTTGCCTCTGTTCTCTTCTCCTTTATATCCAACATACCCAAGATCTCCATTTGTGTCTCTCCAACTGACCACTAGGCCTCATCTCCTTGAAGCCTTACGACCCCAAGAGCCGGACCACGGGGGAACCGGTACCCCACCGTCACTGAATTGCGACATGGTACACCATCCTCAAAAAGCACCCGTTGCCCCACCCAGCTTGAAGCCCTCTTTACGACTCCACGAGGCAGCTTCTCTGTCTCTAAATGACCTCGTGTCTCCAACTGGACTCACTTGCCTTTAGATCTCATATCCTTGAAGGATCCTTTACGACTCCAAGAGGCAGTTTGTCTTTCTCTAAATGACCTCTAGTTCTCATCTCCTTTATGTTCAATGTACCTAAAATGTCCACTTTTCAGGATTTGCAGAGGCGGACCAGGGGGGACTCGATATCCCACCATCACTGAATTGCGACACGGTACATCACCCTCAAAAAGTACCCGTTGGCCCGGCTCAAACACCAGCTAATTTCGTGATTTCCGGTCTCTTTCGTCAGCTCTGCCCCCAGACCCCTTACGCTCACTTTGTTCGTAACAATAACTTCAGCCTAGCCTGCCGGATGGCTTTCGTAATGATATATATATATATATACATACATATATATATATATACATATATATATATATATACATACATATATATATATATACATATATATATATATATAAATCAATGAACACAATCATCTTGTTTGATTTCATATTTGGCTATGTACAAAAATGTGTGGTACCCCCATTTGTCTCATGGCTTAGAGAATCACATGTCTTAAAAACAAGTTTGTAAATGTTGGATAATGTTGGCAGGAACAGCCAAGATTTGATGGTGAAGAACCTGAGGTTCCGGTAAATGTCAAATCGAGCTGGTGAATTTTGTGCCACCCTCAGCCCTCAACCCTACGCCTCAACAGAGAGCTTCGTGAACTCTTCCTGCTCACAGCAGAGCCTCGGAAAGGAAGCCCAGTGGGCCACAGCAGGAACTAGCTTCCTGCTGGATGGGACAAGACATAGGCTAAGGCGGCTAAGGGATGCAGGATGTAATTAAATGGAAACCTTCAATTAGTGTCTTGGCGTCTTCATCTCCCCTCCCAGCGATATTGAAAACAGTCACAGAATCTTCAGACACAGAGACGAGGCATGGTCCACCACCAAATGCTTCTCCAGCACGCGGATGCGTGGAGCCACATATGCAGGTGGCTTTGCAACCACCGCATATTCAGGGCTGGATAGCACCACCGTGCCAATGTCCTCAGGTTCTCGTGGGGACTATGGCCGCTGTACCATAACGATATCTCACAATAACATACAATAACCATTCATCGATATTCATCGTCCATTGGAAAAATCATGGAGAAAAAAAAAAATATATATATATATATATATATAATCAGAAACTTGATCCCTCTCTGCAGCTTATGCTGGTGAGTCTCGTCGGGCTGCTTCCCAACCTTGCGTCGCTTGACGATTTTGGTGCCTCATTCTCTGCAGGGACAAAGAACCACTTGTAGCACATTGTAGCAGAAAACACGAGTTTTTGGACAAGCGCTTTGGGACAGTGGTATGCATCACAATCAGCCCGCCTGAATTGTTTCCATGGCATAATCTTTGCATCACTCATCTCCAAGAAACAGTTTTGTTGCAGAAATGAACATCGTACAAAGGAAAGATGAATGTCTACAAGAAAACCGTGTTCACTATGAAAAGGAATTGGAACCAGAAGCACCGCTCCCAGTTCTCCGACGTGCACACCCAATTCTAAAGCGCAACCATTTGGGAGTTCATTTTGCATCATCCCGAACAGGCGGATACCATATATACCCAGTTGGAAGAAGAAAAAAAAACAAAAAAAACAATTGGGGATGGTGACGTTGGAGGTTACCTCATGTTATGGATCTGTCACTGAGGACATCAGAAGGCTCACCAGGCGAAGTTGCACGGGGGATCTGCGGATGGCCATGTGTCTGCCCAGTTCCGCAGCTGCGCCAAGCGTTCTGCAACTCGATCTGGGCGCCAGCAAAGGTCACTGGTAGCAATGGCAGTGGATGATATTTGGTGCAACATTCGGCCCACCAGGAACCCCCAAACAAGAAATGGAAGCTCTAAGGGATTGGCAGGTCAAGCTCTTCGGATCGCTACTATGTTATTGCCACTAACCCTGGCCTTGTGTTTTCTCGCGGCCTCTCTTCCTAGGAGGCACCGCAGGTTGGATCAACTCCCCTTTCCGGCTTCGAGGGCCATTCTGGCGCTCTTTGGATCCTTTGGTCTCACGGCGGGCACGTGGGGCACGCTGCACCATGGCGACTCAGGTGACCCTACTTTGAGTGTGCATTTGAGTCGGAAACAGGCAGCCAAAGCCAACAGCCCACATTGATTGGTGGCTTCCAAAAAATCCATACGATTCGGCTAGGATCATTCATGTCCAATAACATACAAGAACTATAACTGTGTCTGTGAGAGGCTGTGGAAAGCTTGGAGAAGACATGTCATGCCTCTTCGCACCAACCGTACCAGTGTCTGTATGTGATGTGATGGGATCAGTTTTGATGACATGAGATCGCATGTGCTGCAATTCATTATGACCTGATCTGTTTGATGTTGAGTCAAGTGATATACAGTAAGGTTTTAAATTGATCTTGATCTTGCCCCCTTGTAGGCAGCTCACATAGTAACATAGTAAAAGTGGATTTAAAGTTTCTCTCACACTGGAGCCACCAGCAGGGTGGTAGATAATTTCATCCACAATCAGCACAAAAAAAGCTTTGCTGATGGTTGATGCTTTTGTCATATCATGGTGATTCAACCCTCCCCCCAAAAGTGACCAGCTAGGGCCATGGTAACCATGCGCCCTGAAGACCTCTGAGTGGTTGACTCGTCTTTTCCTCACTGGTCGACGATCGGCGCCACGAGCATGGAGGCCCACGACTGTGCAGCAAAATTCTTGAAACAAAAATGCATCCTGGCTCACATCATAAGATGATTTGCAGACATTCCTTGAGAAAATACATAATGATATAAATTCATATCATAAAATTACTAGCGATAACAGTCTGATTGCATTATATAACATCATATAACATCATATAACATCATATAACATCATATAACATCATATAACATATCATGACATTAGTGACTCCTCCTGGACCTCCATTTCAAGAGTTGAGACAAGATCTGACGTGGCGTACGGCTTCGCTGGAGCACGGTCCGGCTGAAGCTGCTGGAACTTTGCGGCGCGCTGCCGGGAAAATTCACGCGGGGTCAGTAGCCCAAGATCTTGCCAAGGGGCAGACAACCCCTGGAAGATTCTCCTGAAATACCCAAAATATCAATCAAAATGGAGTTCACAACGATATTTAGCTCTGAAAAGGTATTGATAGGGTAAAACCAATTATAAGCCATCCCAAATATGACCACAAATGGGTCGTTTTTGTCGGATTATATTGGGAGGTTTATCAATCCCTTCCCCCATTCATATTCAACTTTATTCAACCTACCCCCGCAAAAACCATGGTTTAGCAGGGGATTTCTTGGGACTTGGGACCATGCAATGTGAGGAGGGTTTCCCACATCAACTGATGCACTCAGCGGTGGTCCTGAGATGCTGTGACCATTCTGCGCATGCTGCATGGTCTGTGCCGCAGCAAAATCCACCGTGCTGAAGATGTCCTTCACATTGGAACAGCAGAACGGACCCAGCGGCCCAAGCAACTTGAAGTCGGGGCTTCAACAGCCACATCTTGCTTGTCTCAAGATGTGGAACCCTAAATTCCTACCAATAATTATCATTTTCCGGATGAAAAATGATTCAAAACTTGGTATTCCCCGGTTTAATTTAAGTGGTCCCAGGTTGTTTCTTTTGGTATCCCCCGCTTGGGACAAACCCCCCCCCACCGGTTCGTATACTCTCCAGCCTCTACAGTCTCTGCACGACGTATTCGCAGCACTGAGCCATCACATCTAAACAAATACCTTGGCAGCGCGCTGCTGTGCAACGAGCAGTGCAACTTCGTGGCAAATGTCCAGAAATGTTGGGATGTTGAGGTGTCCCAATTTAGAAACTGTACTGGAAAACTGGAAAACTATACACGAATCATGATCCACCAGTATCCACCATTGGATTTCCTCAGTTTTCAGGCAAACCCATGTATATACTTGGCCCCAGGAAATGTCCTATTTCCCATCAGCTTCCCACACTTCCTGGATGTTGTGTAGCCGGAAGGCTCCGCCGATCGCGGCTTTCCGTTGTAGTTGAAGCCCATGGAATGGCCATGGGCGCCGCTGTCGTGGATCACCGCCACATCCCCCGGCCGAGGATCTGCATTGAGGCTGCGATCCACCGCGAACTTGTCGTTGTTTTCGCAAAGACCTGGAGATCTTTTTAGCGGACTTCAACTTGACCCGGAGCACACTATTGATGTTCAAGCTCGAATTTCACTACATAATGAAATCAACGCATAGAAATGCCATAAATGTGTAACTGTATGTGTATATATATATATATATTACTATGCATAGGTATAGATATGCAGAGAGAGAGAGAGATAAATATATAGAGAGATAGATAGATAGATAGATAGATAGATAGATAGATAGATAGATTGTTCTATGTTTTTACTTTCTAATTTATTAATTCATTAATTTTTGTGTTTCTTTATTAATGTGCACACGCACAGAGCACATATATCTGTGTGTGTGTACATGTGCATGGATATCGTATATAAATGAAAACCTCATGAAATGACAGCTTTGTAGGCACTCCCGGCCTCCCACAACATCGTAGATGCCTGTCTTGGTGATGAGGTCCTTGCTGTTGTCGGGCATCTCCTTCTTGCGGTCCGGCAGCTCAGGCATCTGCTCACTGTTGGGAATGATGGTGATGTGATGATAGGCACCATACATGCCCGGCCGCATCAAGTTGGCCATGCAGGCATCCAAACCCACCTAAGTCAGCTCAGTTTCCTGGTCGACTGTTTGAAGCAGCGCAGCAAGGTTCGCAACGAAATCCCAGTAAAAAGTGTTGCTTTCGTCGCATGACACCCTCTCCACACCTAGAGAAATTCATTGCCGACAAGTGGCGTAGTTTTTGTAAATCTTTTTCCGGTGGGTCACACGGCTCACCAGCATACCTGCTGGCCCTGTGATGTAGCGACCGCACTCGGTGACGATGCGCAGCTTCATTCCTTTGGACTCGATCATCTCCTTGTAGATCTGGTGGATCCCAGAGCCCACGGCCTGAGGTAATTTCTTGTCGGGTCCTACATAGGCCTATATATGGAAGGCAATATACATGATTTATACCTAATATTGCCTAATAGCGATACATAATAATATGCACTCCCAATACACTTTTACAGGACACAGAACGTATTTGGACATATTTGGACGTATCACTGGTCCATCAACACCGGTGCAGGATGGCCTGCACATCTATCACCTTCTCCTCCGGGCGGTAAGGAATGCCAAAGCCACCCCCAAGGTTCACCAGTTCAATGGTGATTCCAAGCTTCTCCTTGATCACGAGAACTAGATTGAAAAGCATACGAGCTGTCTCCAACAACTCCTCTGCCTTCAAACCTCAGATGAAACGACCAGATCCAGCAGGCAGCTGTCAATGAAAATGTGTTCATGATCTACCTGAGGAAAAGGCAAAGCGAACAAACAACGAATCAAAGACTAAAAGAAAGAACTGGCCACAAGAGAATAATTCGCAACTTCACCTGCACCAGGTCACAGTTCGAGACTACCATGGCATGAAGGCCGAAACGCTTCACACCCAATTCCTTGCACTTGCGGTAGCCCTCCAACAGCTGGTCACTTGTTGTGCCAAACTTTGCTTCCTTTGGGTCTCCGATCAGCACCTGAGAGTACTGGGTGAGTCCAATTGGCTTCAATTAGTCCAAAATCACGGTGGCACTTAAGTATTTATTCAAAAATACATAATCTGAAATTGCAGATCCCACTTGCCTTCAAGTTTGGCCAGTTCCCATTTGAAACCAATCACAACCAACCCCACCATCCGCCAAGTGGCATTTCCGGTACGACTGGGCCCTGGGTTGAAGCGAAAGCTCACCAGCTCTGGCAAACCATCAGCCGCCAGAAAGTCGATGTGGGAGATGTCGTCCAGGTTGATCAGGGCTCCCAGCTCTTTGGCCTTCCTCAGACGCGACATCACCCCCAAATGAATGGAATAAACACCAGAAAATCAATATGGATGCTGGGGGGTACGGTCTTGTTTTGGGGGAAGGAATGCCTGGATTTGATCAGCCCCCCTTGGTTGTGCCTCCCAGCCAATCGATTGCTCGTTTCTGAAACAGTTCCATTCAGCCGAGTCTCTGGTATTCCTTGAGGGGCGTGTTGTTGCCTTAGAGAAACACAAGGTGTCTCGCCCAGTGTGTGGGGTGCTCAATGGTGTGGAGATCTTGGAATGAGTAAGCAGTATATAGCAGTGCCTCATTTCAACCGAGGTGCTTGTGAACATAATATCCTCACCGGTCAGCCCCATTCGTTCGGACAAGACCAGTTCTGTGTAACTGGAGCAGTCAGCACCACAGCCTCCCAGAAAATGGCACCCTTCAAGGCATGGCACTTCAGGAATTCCACTGAAGAGTGAAGACCAGTTGGCATAATTGCTACAAACAACATACCTTCCTATGACATCTGTCGTAACTGCATTTTTCCACGTCATTTGCTCAGTCTGCCCCACTCTCCTGCCTTCCTCTTTGAGGATTTGCATGATGTGCGGATTGGGCGTAGCCTTTACTGCAAAGTGGTTCTTGTAGCCTGGACACCAGCTGAAGGCTTTGTTCAAGCCCCTGACGGTGTTCCGAATGGTCTCTTCATGGTAAAGATGGAAAGGTGTCGGAAATTGCTTCGCCAGTTCCAGGATTTGCGCATTGTTATAAGGAAAGTCCGCGATCTTTGGCATGGCAGAGCTCCAACCTGGATCACAGCCCTTCTGAACTCTACGGGATCGCTGCCGAGCCGAGTGCATCACATGCTGCGTGTGTTCAAACCGCCCGAAGCAACAAATGGTGGAACATCCGTTTTGAATGGGGAAACCAGAAGGCTGGGGTACCCATAGTTTAACGAACCCCCAAATAGAGCGATCAATTGTGACTTTGCCCGCACGTGTACGTCCAGGATTGTCATCACTGTGTGCACGGGCACGCTCATTTTATTGCCACACCAACTGGTTTTTTGAACCGTGTGTTGACCAAAACGGGCAAAAATACCTCAAGGCTTTTTATTGCGACCGTGCAAAAGCTGACATATGCTACGCTACGAGCAGCTACAAGTGCTCAAGTGCACTGTTCTCCTCCAGATGTCAAATGGACAAGGGCTCCCTGTTGGAGACCCCATGTCTGGAGCCTTCAGGCCAAATGAAGGTTTCGTGAATGGGGGACCCCTTAAAATCATCCAAAACTTGTCCTTTTTAATGGAGACAGGAAAACGATGGTGTGAAAGGGGTTGCCCCAATTTTGGAATCCCCCAAATCTCATTCACATCATCCTCTTGCAGGTTCTTTTGCAAGGCGAGCATGAAATCGCCCAAATCGCCTAACGGTATGTGCGGCTACCTCTGCTTGCGCTTGCCAGTCTTTGGCACAAGCAGATCGATCAAGCACTTCACCTTGGGTGAGATATAAGATGATGCCCTAGAATATTTTGCAACGAGTGTCAACTGCGGTTTCCAACGTCATTCTGCAACTGCCACTGGTTGCCACTGGTCTCCAGATTGCCAAGTTGCTAGCCACACCGGAGCCATGATCGCCATGGGAACCGCAGTCACCATGGCACCTCCAGGAGTACAGCTGTAAGCGGTCACAGAAAAGAAGCCACAGCGAAGCTGGGCCTGAAAAGAAGGTGGCCAGTAGCTCATCCCCACGGCTGATGTACCTCCATCTCCTGGCCATGGTGCTGTTCTGCAAACAGGATCGCATCCATAAGCATCCCCGCTGTGGCCCAAGTTTCCAAAGGAAACAACCCTCAAATTTGACAACAAAACTCAAATGCAAATCAATGATAGCCAAATTCCATTTCTGTTCGGAACCTTTTATGGCTTCCAAAATCAGGATTTCTTACTGATTGCACCCGAAGCAGCTTGGCTCTGAGCCGCGGACAACAAAATGCAGGTGATGGACAAGAAGCTGCTGAGCAGCAGGGCCGGGATGCGATTCGCCGAAGGAGATCCACCACTCTCCTTGGCTGCAGATCTGCGGAAGACATGCGGAAGTTCATCTGGTTCAAGATATAGCCATGGGAAATGGCTATTGTGTTCAACCAGAACTGCTCTAAACTCTAAACTGTGCCTTGAAAAATGAACGAGACCTTTTTTTGGGCAGTCATGGCAATTCGTTTCTCATCATCCACAAGAATGCTCAGCCAGGTCGCAGGGGCAAACCACCTCAGCACTCGAGTGGATACACATGGCAAAAACAACTGTTTGGTGGTTGGGTCAGCCATCCCAGCTATGCCAGTGAATGGCTGTCATGATCCTACTAGAATATATTATAATAAGATCAAATACAATACTCAAGATTGAAAACTCAACATTATTTTAAACCACTATATTCACCAGAAGACCTTGGCTGAAACCATTCCCGCCAAGCAACAGAACTAGCCCAAAGAAGCTAAAGAAGAGAAGCGCAATCAAAAATCCGCTGGCAGCGCAGGCCAGGACCACATGGTCGTATGACATGTGGCATGGAATCTCGCAGTCTGTGATGGTGCTTCCTAACCCTCCACGAAACTAACATACCGATGAAAAATCACAATTTTTATGAGGTAAATCATCTAACAATTAAAAATCTGTCATGTTCAATAGCTATGTTAAATTACTGGAGGGTAGCATCTGTGAGCTATGGAAACCCACTCCTCTGCGGCATCTCCCAGCAACATAAGTAGCAAGTGTTTCCACATCAGGCAGTGCAACTTGAGAACCGTGTGTTGTGTCTCCCTGAATGTCCTTGATCACAGCTTTCGGAATTCCATGGCTGAGCCGCACGCCAAGAAACGAAACAAACATGCAAAAAACCTCCACAAATAAAAGTCACGCCTCCTAATGCCAAAGTTGATGCCAGCCCCTTTTCCATTGCAACCTCTGGACCTCCACCGTAAAGCTATTGGTATCTTGCAAACAATAAGATGGAAATGAACTATGGCCGTGCGACTTTGGCCTCAGCCTTGCGGTCTCTTATTTGATACGCTTGAAGAGATAAAAGCATTCCTCTCGCAGCAGCTTGAACCCTCTGCTTCCCTTGGGTTTTTTCTTGCTCACTTCCACTTGCTCAGCGGTGATTTTTTGCCCGGTGGTGGTCAGAAAGCATGATTTCAAATCTTTGGTGTCGACTTTTTTGCTCTTCATATCATAGACGCCCACCAATGTGAAGCGCTTGTCCAAGGCCACCGTGCGAGCATCAAAATGAGCATCTGAGACCAAAAAGTATCCTCCGCTTCGCAAAAAGCGGGTGCATGGCTTAGAAACGATGCCAGCACTCATCGAAATGAGCAGATCAAAGCTACCAGGCAGCTTCAAATGCTCGAAATCATTGAGGCAAAACTTCATCTGTGCCTCTTCATCGTACAATTTGTTCTGCTTGATCCAGGCAAGCACAGCTGGATCTTCAAAGAATGGAGCCACTTTCTGGTTGTAATCCACATAGGTCACATCTGGAAAAACCACAGAGGCCTGCAAGTGCCAGTGACTGCCAGGGTACAGAACCCGTTTTGCCTTGGCAATGCGCTGCACTCCCTTGAAGAGTGGAAGATGAAAATCATCCAGCCCCTTGTAAACCTTGAGCAGCTTGGTCAAACATCCCGATGACAATGACTTGGCCGCCTTGGCATCGCCTGCCTTGGCCGGTTTCTTCTTGACCTTCGTTACCCTGGCTGACCGCGGAGGCACGGCGCGCGGTGCCATGGCGCGGACGACTATCGGTTTGGAGATGTTGGATGTCTGGAGAGGTTTGGACGATGCCTCTGCAGCTAAGAAATACAACAAGCCATCTTTAAAGTCACCACAGAATCACAAGAAATCGTGAAGTGTTATTATCATTGCTTCTGTCAAACCAGACCAGTGGCATGGTGACGCTAAGCCATTCCAGCTGATCATCCTTTCAAATGTGCGCGCTCCATATTGGAGTATCAAGGAACTAGTGTCAAAACCTCAAGCTGCGTTCCCTCCATGGAGATATAGTCCAAAGCCAAAACAAATCATTTGCAACTCTTGATGGCTGCTTACAGTAGTGGACCACTGTATTCTGTATTCCTGGAAAGTGACTAGATGACCGACGATGATCATGATGATCCACGGATGCTTTTCTCACAATCTCGCGGCAAACCACAAACACAGGTCTTCGTCAGCTGCGACGGACTGCAACTCCCAACCTGAGCTCGGAGTTCTATGCAACCGACTACCACAAGCGGTCGTGGTACATGGGCTCCGACAATCAAAGCAAGCTTCAAGTCGTGGATGAAGTGGAATGCCACGCTGCCCAACAGCCCTCACAATATACACCTCGGTGTCCAATAGCAAGATCTTTTTGCCGAAAAAATGGCCGCAGCTCCCGATGGAGATTGCATTTGGACGCTGACAATCAGCATACTGTCCAGTACCAAGACGACTGCCACTTGAAATCATCACCTGTCCGTCCAGTCTGATCTTGTTGGAGACTGGCAATCAGAAACACGCAATGGCCAAGTCCAAGCTTCGAGTGTTCCTTCTGGAATCGTTCGAACATGTTTGTGACATCGTTTCACCATGTTTCACCTCAATGCTTGACATGGAACACTTAGCACTCCGAAGACACCTGCCTGGCATTGCTGGCAGCCTTAGAGCTCGTAACTGCATGTAACCGCGAGATACCCACTTCATTGCATCGGATATCCGAGACCGAGACGAAAGGAATTCGTGGCAGATGAGGGGTCAGTTTCCTGCAATCAGTGGAATGCATGCAATCATAGCGCTGAAGCAGAGTCCCACAATCAATGACCCTTGGCATCAAAGAAAATTGACGCACATGTTGCACCCAGACCTCCTCCGGCTCACCGCGCACCTGGTGCAAACGCTTACAACAGGAGGATCTTTTGGAGATGATCTCCCATTATGTGTGTACTAAGGCAGCCACAATGGAACAAATGCGATCCTCGGAGAGTCAGCCAGGCTTAGAACGTCAGCTTTCCGTTGGAGAGCTGCATTGTTAAGGGCCCCAGCCGTGAAGGATTCAATGGCAGATTTGTCAGAACACCTCGGCCAACTGGATCCTAAGCCGCTAGTGGCTATACTGCTGGAAAGTGTCGTTGGTGAGCTGCCGCGCTTTGGGGTCGTGAAACTGCTGCGCCTGCCATGAAAACATTTGCATTGAAAGTTTTGCTGCCTTCAAGGCAGGCATGTGGATTCTTGACGCTCGCCTTCCAGCTCTGCCTTTTTTGCGCTTCAAACTCCCCGTGTTGGGAAAGCTCAGGCCGTTCAAGCTAGCTCCAGGATGCTACTGCCCTGAAGGTCTAAGAGTCTAACCCTGCTTCAGATTCGTCACTAGGTCGTCCAGCGGCCCTTCCCGGCGGTGTTCTTGACCGGAGCTGCTGGTCGACACCTGACCAATGCAGCAGGCGCTGCTGCGGAGCATCCTGTGATCTACTGCGGTGCTGAGGGGCTGACTCGCCCACCGCTTGCGCTTGCGCCACCAATCTGAGCTGCCGGCTAAGTCATGCGTACATGTATGGAAGGTCGCCCTTAGATTATGTGTAGTTGGACCACCGCCCACAGATGGCCGTGGCATTTTTGCTGATTTTTGGTCGTTTTGCATTGGTTTTTACAGCATTTTTGTGTTTCTCGCCGTGCCGTTTCCTACCTGTTTTTTTGTACGTTTTTGTTGGTTTCTTTATATATTTTTAATGTTTTTTTATTGGGGGGGTTGGGGGGGGGCGTAATAACGTTTTGTCGCTTGCTACGCTAATGCTACGTTCTCTCACACTTCTGCACATATTTCATGCTACGCCAATGCTACGTTCTCTCACACTTCTGCACATATTTCATGCTACGCCAATGCTACGTTCTCTTATACTTCTGCACATATTTCATGCTACGCTAATGCTACGTTCTCTCACACTTCTGCACATATTTCATGCTACGCTAATGCTACGTTCTCTCACACTTCTGCACATATTTCATGCTACGCTAATGCTACGTTCTCTCACACTTCTTCACATATTTCATGCTACGCTAGTGCTACGTTCTCTCACACTTCTGCACATATTTCATGCTACGCTAATGCTACGTTCTCTCACACTTCTTTACATACGTCAAGCTACGCTAATGCTACGTTCTCTCACACTTCTGCACATATTTCATGCTACGCTAATGCTACGTTCTCTTACACTTCTGCACATATTTGATGCTACGCTAATGCTACTGCGCAGACTGCTGAAGTCGAACTGAGAGAAGATGGAAAAAGTGAAACTGCGCAAAGATGGCGCCATTGACCCAGGATACCGAACAACATGATGATGTAATGATGATGATGATGATGATGATGATGATGATGATGATGATGATGATGATGATGATGATGATGATGATGATGATGATGATGATGATGATGATGATGATGATGATGATGATGATGATGATGATGATATGATGATATGATGATATGATGATATGATGATATGATGATATGATGATATGATGATATGATGATATGATGATGATGCTGATGATGATGATGAAGATGATGATGATGATGATGATGATGATGATGATGATGATGATGATGATGATGATGATCTTGGTTTCAAAGAAATTGATGAATGAAGCCCTTAGTTGGGGGGGAAAAANATGATGATGATGATGATGATGATGATGATGATGATGATGATGATCTTGGTTTCAAAGAAATTGATGAATGAAGCCCTTAGTTGGGGGGGAAAAAAAATGCAAGATTTTCTTCGCAGTTACACTGGTTTCTATCATGACCATATTTTCCCCAATGTAACTACGCATAAAGCATGTGAACTTGCATTCCACCCCTAAAACGCCTTGTAATTGCGGGATTCAAATAACATGAAAGCACTAAAAATGCTATAAAACATCACGGCCGCCTATGGGCGGTGGACCGTGTAGTTTCTTGTTGGCTCCCATGCCGGGGTGCTGCTCCACTGGTTGCCGGAAGGCTCGCCAAGCGCAGGCCCAGCCACGGTTCAACCTTAGCTCATTGCATGAGCTTCGAGGGCATCAACTGGAGACATGTCTTCTCAGTCGCAGGCACCGTGCCCACTCTCTGTTCATCTGCATCTGCTGGCAGGGTGGCCTTGGTGCTCCAAGATGGATTTATCCTCTCCCAGATCCATATATGTCTACATATATATATATATATACCCATGTATTTCCACATATGTCCGCATATGTATATATATATATATAAATAAATGAATCCATACAGTAGATATCCATATATCAAAAAATCATCACATACAGACATCTCTCTCTCTCTCTCTCTCTCTTTCTGCCTGATTTTTGGACTGAATAAACCTTCAACATTTCGTGGCGTATCTGGGCTATCCCAGCCACAGCTCGAAAGTCCTTCTCACAGGCTTCAAAGGGCCGCCCAGAGCCGCCCAGCAAGGCAGCAGGGAGGCAGCGCCTGTGAAGATCTAAGAAACATAAAAATCATAAAGCACAAACATCTCATTAGATGAAATATGATGAAATGTCACAAATCCATGTTATAATCCCATCTGAATCATAAATTTCAAATCCTTTGCCACGCGTTTTCTGAAGACAAATTCCAGGATTACAACTCTCAGTTGCTGGCCTCACCACATCCAACTCCAGGTCACAGGGCGCATCACCTGCCATCACACCACGGCGCAGAGGCAACCGGCGCGCTGCCCAGAGGGCCCTGGGGTCCTGCCTTCTTCGTTCATCTTGCGCCTGGTGTTCAGCTTCTCCCTACTATCCAAGTTGGCCTGCCCAAGCTCTAACCAGAATCGTTGCATGGTATCACTGGCATCTGAACTGCTGCCCGCTGATGCGACTTCTGGCACAATCCGGCAAATCATTTTTTCAAGAAAAAGTGGGAGCCTGAAATTACATGTTGAATCATTTTGATATATGTTGGTCATTTTTTTTTTGCAGGAAATGCCACGTGGTCCAAAAAAAGTCCTCCCAACCTCTCGGCAACATCTTGCCAAGGCGGTGACATGCTCTGCGCAGTCCGAGGCCGCTAGTCGTTGCTGCACACCCCAGGCCCAGCAATTGGACATGGGCTGGCAACGTCGCTGATACAAGGTATAGCTTTCCAAGTGAGTTCATTGTGAAATTGTGGACTCTACCGACAGACACGACATGAATGTTGCAACAAACAATCTTATCATGGGCCCGTAGGAGAAACTGAGTCCAGAGACCAACTCAACTATGTCATTATGAGTGAAGCAATGGAAGTGTAACTACCAAAAGTTTGCGAGTCGAACTCGCAAATTTGACGGGGATTTCACCTGTGGAAATGGATGTTGTCTGAAAATCATTCAAGCACACCTGCTTGAGGAAAAGAAACTGAATGCAGTACATCAAGTGTCTGCAATCACTGTCGGAATCCTTGCAGGTGTCGATGCCACTGTACCACACTGAAATCATGGCAGCCACACCTGGCTCCCGCAGCGACTCCTTAAACACGGTCGTTTTTATACACAATATTTGGCATGCACCTGTGGGAAAACTCCTAAGTCAACCGAGGCCAAAAAATAGGCAAAATTATGCGAAAATCATGTCAAGATCCCCCAAGTTCAATCTATTGTTTTCCGCAGATTTTTGATCCTAAGAGGCTCAAGGCTCAAGGCTGGTGGGCATGAATCGCCCCGCTGTACAAAGCCAGCTATGGGCCTGTTTCGAGATCGGCTGAGCGACTCGCGTTCGCGAGGGCAGCCGGTCACATCACGTCCAGACGTTGATGAAGCTGCCGGCAAACTTGTGGCCAAATGGCAGCTTGAGCACCATCAATGCCCAGATTCCAAGACTGTAGGTGGAAAAAAATACTGATTCTATGCTATCTAATTGAGACAAACTCATGCCGTGCCACTTGGGCTTGTCTGAAAATAAGGTACCCAAAAAAAAATGTGTTTCATCATTCTTTTCCCCCTTACAAATTGCCATAAAATATGGTGTTGACTATCCCCATTCTCAGACACAGCCACCAGCCACACGGGCTGTTGTGCCTTCGTCCTTCAGGAGAAGGTAATGACATATGCAGGATATGCCGCTCCAGGCGACTGCGTGACAAAAATCTCAGGGTTCGAAAGGCTATCCACGGAGGCATTGTACCTGCGGTGCTGACGCAAAAAGCTGAAACAAGGAACCCCCTCAATCAACCACCATGAGATCACACCTGCATACATACACACAGATATGTTATGTATATGTGTATATATATATATATATACATATATATATATATTTGTATATATATCTGTGTGTGTGTTGTATCAGGGTATGCCCTCATGGGATGTGGATCCCAAATCTCGCACTATCCGGCCTGTGGCGACCTTGGCGAAAGGGTAGCACCCCTTTGTGCTCCGGATCACCGAGGCAAACGAAGCCATTCATCAAAAGGCAGAGCCTCGCAGGAGGCTCCCCGAGGCAAAGACAGCTGTCCCAAAAAAGGCAGTGATTGTAGCCCAAAATTCCACCGGACAAGTTGAAATGCATGGTTGATGTCAAGTTTATGTCTACAGTTTGAGCTGAAATCCATGGGTTGGGGAATCACATACTGTGCAAAGATCACAGAACCCGCCAGGCACAGGCTCTTCATGCAGGCTTGGCGGCAAGATTTGTCTGCTTCCATCCATGGAAGGGCTACAAAAGCCACCATCGTAAACGTACCTTGGTTTCGGTCTTTGGTTTGGAATCCCAACAAAATCGCCAATGACGGAAATCACCACCCCTATTACCAAAGCATCCCAAAATCCAATTCGCCAACCCGAATCCTTTTCATCACCAACATCATTATGATTATATAGTACTACTGGTATTGTTATATATTACATAGTTATTACTGTTCATTAGTGTTATCATGATTATCCCCTTGAAACCAGTCATCAAAAAGCATCAAACACCATCAGCCAACCGGCTTGGCATCGCGTGCGAAGTAGGTCCCAGGGCCCCAGAGAGCATTGCCCCGTGTGCCCGACATCAGCGGCTGGAATCCTCCACTTAGCCATGGAACCGGGTGGGTTTTTTTGACCCAAATTAGTCAGTAGGTATGGATGATATGGGGGTTTCCATAAATGGGGATACCCAAAATAGATGGTTTATAATGGAAAATCCTATTGAAATAGATGATTTAGGGGTACCCCTATTTTAGGAAACCTCCATATGGATGTTCATCTCCCAGAATAATTGGCCAGTTTTTTCCCACACCTGCTTATTTTTAACAGGGAGGCAAGCTGTTTAGGTAGCAATGGACATCATCTTTGGTATTGAAACATCCGTTTTCGGCGGTGATTTGAGCACTTGCGCGAAATACAATAACACCCAGAAATGGTAGCACTAAAATGAACCAATCTGATTCTGGACCACACTAAACCAAGCTGTCTGGTTTCTGGCGGGGTCCGTTTTCAATATGAGGGAGTGGATCATTGCTTCAAGAACCTAAACTTGGATATGAAGCGAATGTAAGTGGGATATATCTTCTTTGGAATTGAGTCTCTATCCGGTAAACCTGGTAAACAAACAAAAAAAAAATGTGATACAAATCAAATGGGATACAACTATGGCACAACCGAAGTACTGGGAATAGCATCACCAATCCTGTGACCTGTGATATTGAAGTCAAGGAAAACGCCCCTTTTCAAACAGCGGGTCTTGAAAATGACATATCACTGGAAATGGATGGAAATGATGCAACTGACGCACACAGGCCTGAGATGGGATTGGAGACGATTGATTCCTCGGACATGCCATCCAAAAACCACTGGCAAAAGTTAAAAAAAGGAAAGACCGGATACTCCTCACAGCAGCGCAGTTTGGCACTTTTCCAGTTGCGGGAAGGCCGCTACTGCGCTGGAACCGTGAAAGACCCAGCGTGTATGGAGACCTGGCACGAAGGACACCTGAGCAGGAACAGGGAAGGTAATGTACACCTTCCATCATTTTTTCCCTCGGGAATCTCATGGGAACGAGGACTCAAAGTGGAGAACAAAATGTCAGAGTGCAGCCAAGTGTACCCCCTGATTCTCGATACCCCTCTGCAAGGCCTGTCACAATAAAATCTGTGAATAAATTCTGCTGAAACTGTTGCGCACAAGCACTTCTCTGCTGTGTTGGATAGCCATTCCAGGCTGAAGATATCTTCCAGCACACAAGAAGATATCCTATCTCACTCCTACCTTGTAGTAAGGTTCTGCACTGCCATCTTCTTGCATTCCATTCTCCACCCGCTCAATCTTCAGAATGGAGATGTACTGCCACATGCCCGGGTTCATATCCTTGATTGTGTAAGGATCACTGCAGCTGCCGCAGTATGGCCCCACTGTCATCATTGCAACGACAGCTGCTCTGGTCATGCACTAGAAAGTCTTGAGGACAAGAAACTATCCCCTGGAGGCAGCTCTGCAACTCTGGGCATTTTTGCTCTTCTCTCCAGCACATTGTCCGGAAAGCTACAGCCGCAGTTGGGCACCTATTCTATGCACAGCTAAAATGGAACTCCTGTGAACTCAGATGTGGCTCCAAAGTCTGTGAGGAGCACGGCCAGATCCTGCAAGCAAGTCAGGCCAAACACGTTGAGGTTCCAGGTTCCAGGGTTCCAGCTTCCAGGGCTGCAGGGCTCCATTCTGCATTGGTTTGCATCCCAGGTTTCCAAGGTCACAAGGTTTCAAGGTTCCAGGGTTGCAAGGTTCCATCCTGGATTCGCATGGTTTGCGTTTCAGGGTTCCAACGTTCATAACGTTCCAAGGTTACGAGGTTCAAGGTTCTAGGGTTTGATGGGACCGAGGTTCAAGGGTTCTAGGTTCCAGGCTTCTAGCGTGCTGGTTCCATTCCGGCTTTCAGGGCCCACAAGAAAAGCCGCACCACTTTTGGACCCAGAGATTGAAACCAAGCTGGCACTGCTGTTGGGAATGCCCACCTGAAAAAGACTCAAACTTTCCAGACCTCTTACGGTGCAAATTGGTACGGTACATACATAGGAGGAAAGGAAAGCTGGAAGCTCCACAAGCTCTGCTCCTTGTTTCCCTCGATGGCCAAAATATCCAGGGCCGTGAGACCATCGCAGCCCTTTGCATGAACATCAGCTCGCATACTCAGCAAAACCTGAAGCAAAGTGGCATGCCCTCGTTCAGCCGCCACATGCAATGGCACTGCGCCATCCAACGAGCTGCTGTTCACATCTGCCTGGTGTTGTAGCAACAGCTTTGCCACCTCCACATGCCCCTCGCGCACAGCAAAAACCAGTGGGGTATGCCCAAATTGGTCGGTGGCGTTCACATCCGCCTTGGCAGTCAATAGAGCTTCAGCTGGTGCAAGCACACTTTGAAAGGCAGCGAAATGCAAAGCAGTCTTGCCATCTTGGCAGCTGCGGTTGGCATCCGCCAATTTTGCCAGCAGCAGCTGGCAGCACTTATCTTGGCCCTTGGCAGCAGCACAGTGCAAGGCAACCGCACCGGCACTGTTGGGGATGTGCACATCCGCCCTTGCATCCAGCAACACCTCAAGCCACAAGAAAGGAGTTTGTTACGCTGCTCCCTGGCCCTGGCAAGGAAAAACTATTTCTATAGAGAACTCAGCCTTGAAACATCTTAAAGCTCAGCAAAACAAAACGGACTAGGCCCGGCGGCCCCGAAGCTGCCTGCAGCATTTCCAAATGCCCCCGCGAAGCTGCAACATGGGCTGGGCTCAAGGCAGTTTTCTCTGTGCTTTGCATCACATCGGCGGCGCGGTCCAAGAGCAAGCGAGCCACATCGACGTGGCCTCCAGGTTGCGCGCCGGACCAAAATGGTTGGGCTCATTGATGTTCACTGGGATTCACTGGATCACTTGAAAAAAAAAATGGACTCCAGCCAAAAACAAGAAAATAAAGCATGGATGTCTTTAGATGTCTTCTTCCCATTCCGGTATATGTGATATATGTTCTTTACAAAAGCCCACAAAAATCCACAATTTTCCTGCATTTCCTCCCACTTCCCAACATGTTCCACCAGTTTTTCCAAATTTCCAAGCCCATCCCCAGAACTCAGAGATCTTCGGTGCCTTGTTCCGCAGCCAACAGCAACGGTGCGCCAAAGTAGCGATGCTCCAGGGCCACATCAGCGCGACGCTCCAGGACCCGCAGAGCCAGGTCAAAAAGGCCCACGCCACAGGCCAAGTGAAGCAAGGTGGTGCCATCCCCTTGCGCCGTCAGAAACGGTGACTTTTGACCAAAAATTACGGGTGGATGTTAGCATCCAAAAAACTTTTGGGTGGGGGGACTTTTACTGGACACAAAAAGGTGGATCTTGGCAAAGATGGGGGATTTGAGAAATAAACAAGTCGCCAAAAACCATGGAATCCTCGGCGGTTTTACGATCAGAAATACCGCACTAAGACCAGCAAATCCAACAAAGATGGGGAGTATCGGATCATAGGCAAGAGGATGGAGTATGATATCATGATAATCCCTACTAAGTAAACTACTAGATTGGGTAGCTTTTGACCCCACATATTCATCAATAGAGCAACCAGGCCAAGTAGCCATCCAGCGTGTGGGTGGGCAGCGAGGGAAGGCACTCCTCCACTCGTGCCAAGATCGCCTGAGATGCCCGCCGCGTTCGGAGGACCTAGGGATCTCCGGCACTGCGCAATATCGAGTTTGGAGAGATTTTTTTTTTGGGGGGGGGGGTATCTCAACAGAATAGTTTATATATGTTACCATGAGAACAATGAGATATATATGTAATAATATACATAATTCACCAATGATGCTGGTAGTGATGATATATCAATGGGATATGACTAATGAACCGGATGTCGTAGAAAATCTTCTGGGGTGCACCGTAGTCCATTCATAAGCCATGTCTTGACCTGGGCTGTATTCTCAAGTGCCGCAAACGACAACTGCCATTCATCATATCCATCATGTCCCGTCAATATCCCATTCATTTCCCATTGATATCCCAGTACTTATCCCATGAATCAAATTCATTGCCACTACTTGGAGGATCGTTCCACTTTGTAAGTTGTTAGAAACTGGGATTATAACCCATTTACAACTGGAATACTCCCACTGAATGGGGACTAGCTAGGCCTGGGCCTTTTCACCGCTTACAATTCGCAGGATGATCCTAAAAAAAGGTACCATCAAAATCCATGCAGATCTCGAACTCCCAAGGGCCTCGCGGGGGGCCGCATAGCCCAAACATTTCGCCAGCATCTCTTCGAGCAGTGCAGCCAGCTCACCTTCAGCCAGCTCCATGGCACGGCACCAGGCCACCAGTGGCTCCAGGTCTATGGTGGCAACATGGGTCGCGTAGCAACCCTGGATTTTTCTAAAACATTTGACGTTCAAAAATGTCCGGCCTTGGGGCTAGGAGATCCCAACTACCATTTGGAAGTCAAGACACATGCCAAAACAACCGCGCGGGGTCGCACAAGTATGATTGCCATGTAATTCTTTCAAGGCTTTCGAGGTCAAGGGTTTGTTGCTTTTCGTCGCCATCTTTCGCCGTCAAGCTTCCTCGTTTTGGTCGACTGACGCCAGAGCTGTTGGCTCTTGATTCAAAGCTGCTGCAGACTGCAGATTCATGTGTTGCAACCTGAGTCCTATGCGCTGACTTGGGTGTGGCCTGTGAAGATTGTTAAGTCTGGTATGAAGCAAGGATCATCACCCATGCCTTGAAGCATGCATCGTTTCAACCTGTTTCAACTTACCAAGCACCAATGGCTCTTGGTCAGGCTGCCACAAGCCAGGCCAAGCTGCAGCGTATGCGCGTGGCACTGCAGGCTGAGAACGGAAGAGGGCCGCGACCTTCTCATACCTGGGGTGGCAAAGGCTACCGCTCCAAAACTGGAGCACATTGGAGTACCAGTTTCAGGCATCCAATAGGTCTAATTTCAGATCGTTGGAAAACCCGAGTGTTATATAAGTCTCCTTTCATAAGTCACAGAAAGGGACTGGGAACCCGAGTTTTTTTCGATAATTGGAAGCGACTCCCCGAGTTCATCATCCACAGCTGCAGCGAAGGCGCTCTTCCGTTCCTTGCGGCACATCAAACAGGATTTGGTCGTCCATGCCCTTTTGCTCCGAGGACTCCCACAGTCGGCGCACGCCAGGCGCATAGCCCAGCCAGTCCTACGAATTCGCAAGCAACTTCGAGGAATGGGACGGGAAACTGCGCTGAAAACGAGGAGATCCGTTGAGAAAATCATTCTTTTTGCCTGCACTATTCCCCTGAAGGTGATTGAAATTGACCCAATGACAACTGCCACAATTTTGCATCAGTACCAGTACCACAGCACACACACACACACACATACACCCAAGCTGTCCTCAGCAGCAAGCCGCTCCTGTCACACCAACAGCCCTGATTCAACAAACCCACTGATTGAAAACCAAATTACAGCATTCAACTATCCCTGTATCTAAATATCTCTCATTTGTCATGCCAATACATGTCAAGTACTAATGGCGGAAGTGTTTATCAGGAAACATCAGCTTTAAAACCCAGCAATTTTTCCCCACTTTCGCACCAGTGCCGTCCAGTCTGGGGCCTGGGTCAGCATGGATCGCCAGGATCTCATGAGCTGCAGCTCGGGACTCTCCAAAGTCATGGCGGCATCGCACAGCCGCGGCAGCGTGTCCCACTGCTTCAGGGACCTCGCACCGGCTGATGCCGTGCCATGAGGTGCCAAGGTGGCCAAGTAGCACTTGGCAAAAGGCGGTAGTAACAGAGGTGGCTCGCCCATGAAAAACTTACCAACTGACTAGCAACATCTAGTAACCAACTAGATGTAACTAGTTGTTGGCCACAAGACGATTTTCAGCTTCCTGCAGCCAAAACGCTCCATATTATGTTTGTCGCCCTGGCGGGTATAGCCGCGGCCCAGGATGCCGCTGTTGGCAGTGTAGTAGAGGTAGCACTTGTTTGGCGTTCCTCAGGACATACGTTGGAATTCTCTGCCAGCATTGGCATTCCGTCATCACGCATGAATGCTGCAGCGGCAGGGAAAAACTCGGTGCAATCACGTCATAACATGCTAAAACGGGCTCAGTTTTTAGACTGGGTCACACCCTGGTGAACATAAAAACAGGACCCAAAACAGGACGCAGACAGGGCCCTGCCTGAACGCATGAGAGCCTCCAGATCCTCCCGGCGAAACTTGTAGTACTCATCATTGGAGCCATGTGCCAGGACAACTACACTTCCTCAGCAATGAGGGGCAAAGGTTTGCACATAGACAGATGCAACCGCTGCATGCAACCAAGATACCCTTTGGGAGTTCTGTCAAGGTCGGATGCCTTCCAAGACTTTCATTACAGGATGAAGGGTCACAAGCAGCCATTCTGCCATTCTATTTACAGGTGTTCCAATCATGGTTGGCCTGTTGATCTTCAAAGTACAGGAACTCAAAGCACCCAGGCCTGTTGATGAGCAGCGTAGGACCGTCCCAGAGCCCTGCCTTCCAGAGGCCCGTGGCATAAGCCCCGCCTTTGGAGGCACAAATCAAGAGATGCGGCTGGAACTCGTCAATGGCCTGCTTCAGCACCTGACGTTACCACTGGTTCCCACTGCACCATGCAGCAGTGGACGGGGGAAGCTGCAGAGCCAAGGGACCGGAAGGAACTGCTGAATGGGGAAGCAGGGCGTCTCTGGGTTCGGTAAGTTGTAGACCCAGCGGACCTGCCGTCCACCATCTCTACAACAGCAAGAGGATGCAGTGGGTTGACAAGTGGTTGACAGCTGCAATGTGCACACCTGGAAGCCAGCGGAGTCCAACATCTGGCCTTGCAAGGAAGACCCATGATGTGAAGTTGCCAGTGGTTGGAATTCTTACCTTTCTGAGATCCCCATGTGCGATAGCGTCAACCCTCATGACAATGTCAGCCACGGCCTTGTTGTGGATTCAGCTCTCGCCCAAAGCCAGGACCCACTACCAATACTCGCTTCTCAGCACGGTCGTAGGCAGGGCCTTGTACCGTTGAAGTTACCTTGTAGAGCAGGGAATTTGGACCGTGGGACCACTATGGACCCTTAAGCCATATACTGGTAGAGTTAATATAGTTGTAAAATGTAAATTTTGCAACAAAACAAACCAGATCCGCAATTTCCAAGGTGCTCTTGCAGACCGACAGCTCCTTGGCGTGGTGGATGGTGAGTTCGGCCGCGACGGTCGGTCCTCCAAATCTGGGATGCGCAGACTCACTGTGGGACGCACTGAGTGGACGCTTCCTGCAGGACTGGGTGGCCTTTGGTCGTCCAAGAACGTGGCCGATGTATGTCTGGGTGCAGGCTGTGGCATAGTGGCAGGACTGGCACTTGGGGAGGCACTCACAGAGAGGTGCGGGGTAAGTTGACCGCTGGCCGTGGTGCCATCAGATGGTGACTTGCTCATTGAGTCCTCCGGCTTTTCGGTTTCAATGTCGGCTTTCACATCCAATTTGCCAGATGGTAGGTCATCGCGCTTTGAGACTAAGGCTGCTGAATTTTCCTCATCAAGTTCAGATGAGGCATGGTCTGACCACGTCTTGTTGACACCACTGCTGCCATTGCTGCCATCTTTCTCGTCTGATGTGACATCCAGCTGTCTGGGTGATGTGTTCACCGGCGAGGCAATCACTTGCTGGCAGCTCGCAACACTGTCAGGCGGATCAGAGTGGCATTTGCTGACTCTGTCGTCGTCCCTGATTGATGAATGACTTGATAGAGCTTTCTGGACCTCTCCTGCACTTGAATGACACTGACTGGCGGTTGAAGCAGCTCGCTTGCAGGATGATGCAATTGATGAAACCCGCCCAACGGAAGCATCGGACCTCTCTTTGTCTGGGCCTCCCTGGAGGTATGTGTCTGGATTCCATCTTTCCACATCTTCCAAATCATCTTTGGCACTTCCATCTGTGCTCTTCCTGCCCATGGGCAGTGGCTTCCGCACCAGCTTCCCAAACATCTCTGGGATGATGGTACAACTTCGAGCGCTGGCTTGGAGGCAAACTGTCAGAGACCCAGCAGGGATCGAATCGGAGTTGTAGGTCGCAACCGCAGTGACCAATGCAGGTTGCCACGCACCATGCACATCGCGCATTTCCACTTGGTCACCCTCCTGGAAGTGCAGATCCTCATCAGCTTTCGGAGGCTTTGGCAGGGCAGAACGGCGGACTGCAAGACTGCAGAGTTCGGGAGTGATCCACCTGGCAGTCTACAGACGGTCCTAGAAGTAGCATTCTCAGAGGGTGTGCAAGCGAAACATGGATGTGTGCCCCAAACAAGATCAAACACAAACATGATTCGGCATTGACAAGTTCCCGCACCTCAAAGTGCCCTTCAGCGACACCAAAATGGACCCGGCTGGCAGCTGCATTGACACCAGCGACAGGGGCGCAGAAAGCACCTTTTCAGGTTGAGTCAGATTCAGACAGCTGCAACTGTCATGCACTTTCGCTTGGATAAAGTTCAACTGTTCAATCTTGGACGGAACCTGGCTCACCGTTCCACCCAACTCCCATTCCAAGGACTCGTAGCTCCATAGGTCCACAACCTGGCAAGTGCTCTAAGATCGCCCCAGCAGCAAGGAATGCTGTAAAACATCTAGGAACGGCATGAGGCCCAGGGACCGCAGACTCTGGTCATTTTTACTCTATTATGTTGCCCCGACCAAGCTAATTCTGGAAAGCTCAATAAAAATAAAAAACGGAAAAGAAAAAGCGATTTAGCCATTTTCAAAAAAAACCGGAGGAAAAAAGAAACGATTGAAAAATAACGAATGCGGAAAAAAAAAAACTATATTAAAAAAAAAAAAAATCGCATTGTTTTGACATTTTTGTCACCTGTTTTTTTTGTTTTTTTCCTGCATCTATTTTGCATTTTTCCGCAGCTTTTGCAACGTAGTACTGCTGCCGCATTCCCAATCGCGTTTTTTTCGCTTTTTATTCGCTTTGTTTTACGTCTGTTTGCTTTTTTGTCGCCTTCTTTTTCTTTTTCAAATCGTTGTTGTCACTTTTTTCGCCATTAAAAAAGATATAGGTTTACAGCAATTAGATTGTATAGCAGGCGACATAGTACTATTATATTTATTTACTATCGCATCTTTAGGGAGGCACAATTTTGACCCATACCCTCCGGATCTTTCAATGGAAAATTGCCCATTTGCAGATGCTTTACCCAGTAAAAGTTGTGATTTTCCATACCAAAATGTTACAGAAGATTGCCGGATGGTACCCATCTGCTAATGGAAACCCCTCTGTTTCTGAGACTGTGCTGCGGCTAAGCAACGTCTCCTTCGACAAAGCCAGCACTACTATCTTCCTGGAAAGGATTCCGGTGCACAGCAATCCGTGAACATTAGAGAAACAAATGACACCATCTGAAAAGGGAAGGGGGGGCACACTCAAAAGTTCCAGTGTCATCAGCCAACATATACAGTAGAGATAACTACAGAATAAACTTCTGTCTGTGTGTGTGTGCATCTATGTATACTTATGCGCATTCTAAATTACAATGTATGTATACTTAATATATATACATATATATATACACATATGTGTGTGTGTGAAATTAATATAAGATACATATAAATATACCAGTAGTACCCGCACGAGGCGGGGCGGAAGTTGCCTTTTGGATATACTATAAGACCTTTTTCATCTATAGAACTTGCTTGCACCGTGCGTGCGCCAGGCCCGTGCGTGCGTGCGCTGCGCACATGTGCTGCGCTGTTGAA
>BGPT01000735.1:59527-71554 GCA_003297045.1 Symbiodinium sp. clade C Y103
CCCAGCAAGCAGGTTCCAGTGCCTAACGTTGCCTTCTGAACCGCTAAGAAACCAGCTCAAAAATGCAGCTCCCAAGCCTTCCAAAACAAGTTCCAAAATGCGAAACAGTAGCTCAAAAATGCAATTCCCAAGCCTTCCCAAAACAAGTTCCAAAATTCTTCTTTGGAGGGCGCATCCGAAACGGCAAAACACCTCCCAGGGCAGCCTGTGCGGCCCACGTGCCAGCCCCGAACGTTGCTCTCTGATCCTAGAAAACCAGTTGTTGAAGCTTGTCTGCTGCAGCTTTTTCTCGGACGCGCTCCCCCTTNCTCTCTGATCCTAGAAAACCAGTTGTTGAAGCTTGTCTGCTGCAGCTTTTTCTCGGACGCGCTCCCCCTTGCCGTCGGCTGGGGTCGGCGGATATATATGTTTTGTTTGAAATAGACCTGGACATGCCATAGCTTACAAACATTTGGACTTTATGTTTTTGGGCCAACTTTTTAGTTTTTGCTCGAATAGTTCCGAAGGGAGGAACAGTTCAAAAAACAGTTCAAATAGCTTCATTCTTAGCTCATCCGTGTTAAGACCAAGTTGCAGCAGGTATACTGCATGTTTACTACATAAAGATCACAAATTCATGTAGAACATCAACGAAAGTATCTCCTTGAACTTTAGTTCTGTTTTTATGTTTTTGTCAATGTATTTAATTATGCTATCGTGTTCGTCTATGACTATGAGTCTATTCTTATTTGCATATACAGTTTTCACATGTTTATACACACAATACCCAACATAGACATTCATGTTTGTTACCCTGGTGCGGTCCATCTTCCCATTCCTTTCTTTCGCCCGCGCCCCAAGGACGCCAGGCGGGCGGCTTCCCCAACCAAGGAGACCTGGATCCTGCGGTTTTAATGGATTTGCTATGGATTTGATAAGAATTTGATGTGGATGTTTTAGGGATTTTTGAGGATATGATAGCACCGATATACCTTGATATAACATGATATAACCATGAATTATAGGGCCTTAGCTATCCAAAATGGGACCTACTGGTAAGCCGCAAGCAATGGGAATCTAAGATGACTTCACAAAGTGACATGGGGATCCAAAGAACCATGGTTTGGCTGGATTGAAACGACTGAAATATGATTGAAATAGCAGTTTCACAAACTAAAAACATGCAATTCACCCCACAGAAGGAGGAGTGAAAACAGGTGGCTTTGTAGCCAGAAAAGCGGTAGAATGACCTCGCATGGTAAGAAACAACGTATATATTCTGTATTTGGTTGGAGGTTCCACTCATCCGTGTTCAATCCCAATTGAGATGGTCAAGGTTTGCCCATTTTTCCTAGGGGTGATCCAATCCCAAAGAAGACATCTAGTCGAACATTAGTTGTATCTTCAGTATCACCGGAAAGTAGTATGAAGCAACTAGACCCTAAATCGAGCCTACATACTGCGATACTTGCATGCCAGCCACATACTATCTACATACTGCTAAAATAATGTCCCCATCCAAGGTTCACCTCCTATATAGCACCCCACCCATCCCACAGGGTATAGGGGGGTAAACTAGACCCTAAATCAAGCCTACATACTGCCATATTGACATGCAAGCCACATACTACCTACTTGCTGTCTTACAAAGCTAGCCACACACTACCTACATATTGCCTTACATGCTAGTCACACACTGCCACTCATCCTACAGGGGGGGGCGGGGCGGGTGCAAACTATATCCTACATAGCGCCTCGTAAATACAGCCCACATATATCACATGTATAAATATGTCATATATAATATATTTTATTTAAAATATAATATATATATATATATTATAATATGATAAATATTAGATGATTTTTTAATATATGATATATTTTGGATTAAATAAAATATATGAGATATAATAAATAATATTATAAGATAAAATATTTAATATAATATAAATATATCATGTATTTTATAATATATAATGTATAATATATAATATATAATATATAATATATAATATATGATATATATACATGTTATATGATATAATATATATATATATATATATTATACAATATAATTTGTATATATATATATGTTTTAATATATAATAAATAATATATATCATATTTAATATATAATAGATTGTATTTAATAAATAATATAAATTGTATATAATATATAGTATATATAATATATAGTAAATTATATTTAGTAAATTATATATTATATATAATGTATAATGTGTAATATATAATATTTAATGTATCATGTATAATAATATATAATATTTAAAATATATATACATATAATATAATATATGATATATTATATATAGTATTTTTTGAATTTGTAATTTTAACTATATATAATATAATATATTAACTTTAAACTTATATAAAATATATCTAATAAAATTTAATATATACAGATTTGCATGGAAATTGCACGGGCTGGAGAGGCGCCCCTCTCAATATATAATATGATTTGATAATATAGTAATATGATAATATAATATTATAAAGTAATTTAGATATAGGTTTTATAGATATATATGTACAGCAAATGCCTGGACTTTGCCCGTGCGGTCTCAACAACAACGCAACTCTCTATTCCTTCCAAATGTTCAAAATCATGCACAGGCCTACTCCTTTTATGCTTCTGAAACAACAAACCCTAAACCCCTAAACCTCAAAAGCCTAAAACACCGAACCCTACATCCCACACCGTTAAACATTCGACCCTAAAACCCTAAACCTCAACCCCTCAATTACTGCATATGGCCAGTGTTCTTGCAACTTCTCAGAACCATGTTGATGTGCAAGTTTTTGAATTGCGATGCCAGGGCAGAGTCCAGGCATGGCGGATATCTACTATGTGTATATTGTACATATATGTACGTATACACATGCTCCTATATATATATATATATTTGTATATGTGTGTTTAGAGCATTTGTACCCCCCCTGTGGCCTGGGGGGGGGGTCCCAACAACAACAGTCCTACATGGGCAGTGTTTGTGCAGCTGTAAGTGGTTGATGTCCAATTCATAGGGAGTATTATATATAGAGAGCATTTGGAGAGTTTACCGGGAATATATACGTATATAGTACGGCCTGTGCAAGGAGTCCTGTACAAGTACGCTACGAAACATGTGTAGGTTAATATGTAGGGTGCAAGGGGTTTATAGGTAGTGATGAAGCAATGTATATGTTACACATAAGTGTAGAAGGTCAGCAATATTAGATAGATATATATATATATATAGGTATTATATATATATATATTATACACATACACACATATTTGTAGGTAAATACTATATCCAAGCATTTAGTATGTAGGATTATATAGTTATGCATAAGTAAGCTTTGAGTATATAATCTATAGGTAGCAAATATGAAGCATAAAGGCATACAATGAGTGGCAAACCATGTAGAAACATACAGCTAGAAAGGGTCCAGTGACGAGGTTGCGGCTCTCAAATGCTGCAAATAACAAATCGGAGGCTGCGCTTCCCAAATGCTATAAATAGCGTACAAACGGGAGGCGGTGCCTCCCAAATGCTGCAAATAGCTTGCTAATGCGAGGTTTGGGAAGGGGGGAGGGGGGGGTGTGGGGTTCCGAGGACCGGGCTCATATATACACACATCAAAAATACGCGTAGTATTGTAGTATTAAGATACATACCTAGGATCTACAGTATATATCGAACTGCTTGACAATATAGGACTCAATATAATTCAGTATAGCAATCTGAATATATGTGATCAAATTGATTGGGGGTGAATAAGTAAGTTGATTTCAAAATTACGACATCATTGCGCAGGAGTTGTCAACGTCGCTTGGTCAAGAGTCCACGCCAAAAGCCTCTACTACATCTGGATGTTCATTCCGCTCGTCCTATCGTCTTCTCTATGGAGGGTGACACTCATGATAGGGACACTCATGGAAAATTCCTTTTCATGCATTTTTGTTCCAAATAATTCCCCTTCATTCCGAAGAATTCCATTTCGTTCCAAATCATTCCCTTTCATTCCCAATTGTTGTAGATTCTTTTGTTGTTTTTTGTTTTTGTTTTTGTTTTGTTTTCGTTGTTTATTTTTGTTCGACCTTTTTTCTGATTTTTTCGACTTTTCTTGATATTCGTTGACTTGTGTTGTTTGTTTTGTTTTATTTCATATTTTTTATGATTTTTTATGTTTTTTATTTGTTTTTATTTTTTCATTTTTTGTTTTTTGATTTTTTTGAACTGTTTTTGAGTGTTTTTGAATTTTGTTGATTTTTTTCTATGTTTTTTCTTTAATTTGGAGGTATATGTTTTTTTGAACTTTGTTTTTTTTTATTTTTTTTGAATTCTTGGATTGGATTTTTGAAAAATCGGTGTTTTTTTTGAATTTATCAGAATTGTTTGGATTTTTTTCTGAGGGTTTAACAGTAACCCTGTTAAGAGTAACCCAGGGCTCTTTAATGAAATCGGTGGCATGACCCATCCCCTGATCAAATTAAACACCACAAGAACAAAACCTTGGTTTAGTTCTTGATCTATTCATGCATTGGGGGCCCAGTCATGCGAGTGTTTAATATGATTGGGGGATGTGATCATCCCCTATACATCCCCATTTTATCCCTATCATATGCCCATTGGCTCAGCATGTTTCAGCACTTTTCAGCCCTATTCTTTCATCCCCTGACCCTCGCAGGAGGCAAAAGACGACTCAACAGGTCGCATGGTGCTGCCGCAGGCAGAGATGAAGCATCAGGAGGCGCCACAAGGGTGGACATTTTAACCTTCCACTTTTGATTTTTGTGGAGATGAAACCTTGCTTTGTTTTTTCTTTGAAAAAAGACAGTGTTCGTTTCTTTTGAATGGCCATTTTATGTTGATTTCTCCCCAGCTTCCTATGCACCCACAAGGATCCGCAACCCAAATCCATGCTGCAACGAAAAAGTGGAGGTACTGTAGTGGGTGCACTGTGCAGATATGTACAATTATGTAAATTACACATATTTATGCACATGTGTATGTCCCCTTGCGCGTCGATATACGGTGTACACATGATTCTGTTCAACATGCATCTGTCCAAAATTGAATATAATTGGCTTGAACATGCAGGTGTGTTTTTGTTTGACATTCTCAAATCCCACCATGCTAATTTTATACGTGGTATTGTAAGTCAGATATACCACAGCTGTGGAGCGAGACTCGCCATGATGGGAAACTATTGGACCCCGATTCGGAGCCACAAACTTCCCATCCTGAGTTTCTCCGAAAATTAATAGGATACTTTACTTTATGGCCATTTTAATGGGGTAAATAATTCATGACCAATCATGAATTTTGGCGGGATCAGACAAACCTACCGCCTTCTCGATCCATTGGCGCAGGTGTCGACTTCTCAGCCTTCCCAGCCCCAGATCCACACGAGCAAATGCCTGGTCAACAATCAGGCCAATGGGGACCCAAACCATTACCTCCCATCATATCCCAGGTACAATCGATATATGATATATAGTATCTATTGTACATATTATACGTAAATGGGTGAGATCTTTAATAGTTTTGGCCTTCCCCAGATCATAGAAGATGCAGGATGGTGTTCCTGCGGATTTGTTTGGTGCATCCCAGGGGTGATTTTTTTCACCAGACCCAATACTTCATCCAAAATGTCAGGCAGAGCACTTGGCCACCAGTTTGGGTATCGTGAATCGAAAGCCGCCACGTCGTGACTGAACCACACATGGGNTTGGCCACCAGTTTGGGTATCGTGAATCGAAAGCCGCCACGTCGTGACTGAACCACACATGGGTGGCCTTAGATGCTTTTCTTGCGCAGATGTTCCACCTCCCTAACTGTTGGAGTTGGTTGCGTGGGGTACATTCTGCGTGGCTATCTCCATGTGGATTTGGATTTGTTGCCTACAGAAGCTGTCCAGGTGAGCTCTGATGAGTCTGATGGGGACTATTCCGACACTGTTCCTTGGCCCTGGTGGTGAACATCAGAGTAGCTGGAAGCATGCGGGTAGTTATGGACTGTTATGGATAGTTGTGGATGTTCTCCCTGATTCACTCCGCAAAAAAGATCCAACAAGTATCAAGAAGTAGTATTCGAGGTTTGAACATGATTTTACCACTTGTTATATACCCATTCCCATCTTGCGAGATTACTAGAATCATTTCTTTTGTGGACACTTGACAATATGGATTATCAGCAAAAAACACGCCAGTCATTCGATGGTAAGTCTATTCTCTGCCATTTCTTCGGGGTTCCTGACGTCCTGCCCATTGACGTGGAAGTCCTCGGCTTCGAGGGGTCCGTGAACTTGGGAGGATATCGTAAATCAGGATAAATCCTGATCTTTTTTCTTACTTATCAGGAGTTGAAATAAGTTAAGGCCAGATTCTAGACCAGTGAGTATGTCCATTTTTGGGATGGCGCGGTCAGGGAATGGGTCACCTTGAGCCCGTGCTTTTCAGCGATGTTCCTTCCGGCCCCACAAGAAAGGAGAGTGACAGCGACTCCGACGGGGAAGTGGTTGAAAATACCAAACAGGCGGACACTGCTCAAGGGGACGCACGCACATTTCCTACAACCTATGAGACCGTGATATACCGTATATTGCCCTTTTGTTTGGGATAAACATCTACCAGGTGTTCACAAGAGGGTACCAAGGTTTTGATCCATATCTACAAATCCATGATCGCGAGTTTGATGGAACTATCTTAATCTTAAATTCATAGAACTGGGAGAAATGATCAGTTTGTATCAATTTGTCCTTGATGGTGGATGATACAACAACTCTAGCGATGTTTGCGTTCCATGTCTGGTGAACAGCATCTTACAGTGGACTGAAGTAGACTTCAGGTCGTCCAGGACGAGGGGCGGAAGTTAGGATTTATTGGGATCCTTTGGGCACGAATTCCAGATGCAAGGAGGTCAAGGAGGCAGATAGTTGGAAGAAAACTTTAAACCAACTGGCTCAAGAGCGTTTGTCAATTGCTGATATCAGAGAGCTGTTTGAGAACAGGTTCTCTTATGTTTTAGCCAACACCAAAGCCACAAGTTATGGCATTGCAGGATGTGCCAAGTCTCTCTCGATTTGTTATTTCGATGCGTGGAAGTGATTCGCGAGCATTTGTGCCCGTGAAAGCCTTTGGTTTTGCGCGTAGAAATCATTGAAAATTGGAACGCCTTTCCCTAAAGACAGCAAACAGTCCCAAGCCTGAAACGTGTCGTATCTAGAAGCTTCCACCTCCAGCTTGCAGATGACAGATGATCCACATTTATGAGAGAAAATGATTCCTAGCGGTGGCACGACCACTAATTTCTTGAGGTGGTTCAGGTTCATCTACTGACGACACCATGATTTTAGGAATTGCCTCGTATAGTTGTGTTCCTCGACGTAGCTTCTACATCGTGCAGTACTGCAGTTCCTCTGACGTCTACTCCATTCAATTACATGGACTCGATCTGTATCTTTACATATCTTTACATACTTGCATGTTAACGAGGATCTGAATGAGTTTGTTCTCCAAAATCCACAAAGCGACCTTCATGAGTCACCGAGTCTTGGATTGAGTTATCTTGTTGCCGTTGGATGTCCATGCTTAACGATGATGGGCGACGCGGCGACACACTGGTACAATTTCCCCCAGGCATATGCCTAACTCGATCCTTGCCTCCCTGAAATGACCTCGCCGAAGCATGACTGACCTTGTCTTAGGTATTTGATTGGACTTAGCACCAATAGCATCCATTTGCTACAACCCATTGGTATATATATATATATCTTTAGTAGGCTGTATGTATAGGTATATATATAACTACAACCCCATACTTCATACATTGTAAGTATACCCCAACTGGAGATTTGATCAGCGCCCGGTTTCCCTCTGAGCCAGGCAGAGGCTAAAGAGGGGAGCAAAGACGTTGATCTGGCTCTCTATTTTCAGAAGGCAGCCCCTAAAGCTGCCCTAAACCCAGCAGTCACCACACCGGGTCACATGAGGAAGATGGGTACAGTTCAAGTCAGTGGGTACTCCAAGTCATTGAAGTGCTCAATTTTGATCCAGACCCATGTGGGCATAGATAGGTATCAGCCATTGGGAAACGACCCATCGAATGGAGGATGTGGGGAGGTTATAATTCCAACTGGGGACCCTGCTACACAATTCCAATTGCTGCAAGCCTTTTGCTGCGTGGTGTCAGATGTTTCTGAATATGTTACATCACATCTGGCAGAATTGGTTGAAGGGAAAGTTGACAGGACATCCCTATGTTAAAATATATGGCAAATATTGTTGATAGTAGACAGTAAACATGTAAAAACCCTGGCTTTGCTCTAGAATTTCCCAAAAATCCCTCAGTGCGTCCAGGAACTTGGTGAGGATGCAGCGCCGGTAAAGGCTGAAGCCAGTAAAGTTGAAGCTAGAGCCCCAGGTTTACAGGCGGGTGATGCTGGGAGGAGAAAAACAGGAAGCGGTTGGACCATGTTGGAAACTAGGGTTCAATGACCCATCCACGTACCGAAAATGGAGGTAGTGTGCAGATGTGTGCAGT
Source organism: Symbiodinium sp. clade C Y103 (assembly GCA_003297045.1). Lineage (NCBI taxonomy): Eukaryota > Dinophyceae > Suessiales > Symbiodiniaceae > Cladocopium > Cladocopium sp. clade C. The sequence goes on from BGPT01000735.1 coordinate 68,065, forward strand.
AGGAGGTGAGATTTTGACAGGGCATCTTCCCTCACAGTGTGCATCATTTGGGTGCCTCATGGTACTTTGATGCATACATGGGTATCCACGGACTGCAGCTACTGTACTACAAGTGGGAACATGCTCATGCCAGGGAAACACGATCTTTCAACCCTTTCATGATTACATGTTACTTGTATCCTGATCTCATACCATCCTTGCAATGTATATAATATGTACAAGTTTCCTGTGTGTCCATGTCTTTGGTTTGCTTCCCAGCAAACGTTGCGTACACTTTGCAGTTTTTGCAAGTTTCCAATTTCCCACAAAAGACCAACGTGTTACGGATCTTCCAAACTTATTTGAGCAGCCGCCAAAACCTCGAAGTGGAGATCTGCCAAGGGCTGTTAAAATAAGATGGCTCCGCGATGGCTCCGCGGTAGTCGTTCATGGTCATTCATGGCCGTTCATGGTCGTTCTATACGAACGGATCCTGGAAATAACGAGACAAATCTTGACTTAATTGATTGAGTTCTGATAAGTACTTTACAGTAGACCAAGAAAGGCCCCTTTATTTGATGCTGAGCCGGTATTGATTTGGACGGAGCCGCAGTTTGTCCTATCACCTTATTCCCCAAGCAATGTCTTCACACAAGGGTTTGTTACATTATAAGGGTTAAGGCCTGGTGTTGGTTCAAGGTGGTCTCCGGCATGTCCGGCAAATTTGGTGCGTCGGATCTACCTCGTTGTGACACCGTGCTGATTCTGTCAAGGAGATATTGTAAAGAGATCTTGTGAAGGAGAGGTCTTTAGATAGTTGGTGGAGAGATCTTGCCAAGAGAGATGTTTCACAGAGATCTTCCCAAGGGATCTCCTGTAGAGACTTTGCGCAGAGATCTCGCATAGAGATGTTTTGCACATTTTCCAAGAGATTTCGTGTAAAGACCTTGTGCAGAGTACAGGGATCTTTTATGCAGATCTTGTATCGAGATCTCTTACAAAGATCTTGCACAGAGATCTCCTACAGCGATGTTGCCAAAAAAGATTGAAGAATTTGTACAGAGATGTACAGAGACCTTGTATAGAGATCTCTTGCAGAGATCTTGCCACGAGGTCCGTTGCAGAGATTTTGCTAAGGGATCTCTTGCAGAGAGCCTGAACAGAGATCTTGTTTACAAAGATCTTGCGTGGAGGTATCTTATAGAAATTTTGTACCGAGGTCATTTTTTGGGGTCTCTTGTCTCCTACAGAGACCTTGACACAAGATGTTTGATAGAGAGTTTGTGCAGAGATCTTGCCAAAGACCTCTTCTAGAGAGTTTGATAACAAATGTTTGATAGAGAGCTTGTGCAGAGATCTTACCAAGCAATATCTTGTAGACACCCAGTACAAAGATCTTGTACAGAGATCTCTGGCAGAGACTAACCGTGACTCACCGCAAAAAAAAATTGACGTTTACACAGAGATCCTGTCACGGAGATCTTGATTTTACAGAGATCATCACAAAAGGAACTTGCAAAATCTCATGTTGTTTAAAGGATTTAAAGGATCTTGATTTTTTTTCCTCATGTTCTTTGCAACCTTTTTTTAACCCTGTTTGGCATGTTAACTGCTAACTCCCCACAAATGACCAACATGTTGTGGATTTAGGCAAATTCAGAGACAGAACATGCTGCCGCACATCTGTCCGAATCTAAAAAATATGTCCCGCTGTTTTGCTGTTTTTCCCGCCAGGTGAAGGTCTTTAGATTTGAACGGTGTGCCTCATTCCTTCCTCAATTCCTCCTCAGTTTGTCGTCACTGTGGCTTTAAACGGACCTGGATGACCGAAGGTCATGGCGAGCGCGGCAGTCTGGGCAGAAAAAATGTCAGAAATCCAGATAGAATGTCAGACTACACATTTCACAATATATCCTTGTCTCGTTCCTCTCCAAAATTTGAATGCTCCAAAGATAACCATAAATGGCTATGAATGACAATGAATGACCACAAATGACGTATAAGTATACCATGAACTAGCCACCTACCATGCACTACCATCCACTACAATCCCACACCAGCCCCTAGCATCACAGCTTTCCACAGAATGCTGGGAACGCTGTCCTCAGTCTTCGGTTTCTCTTGCACCCCTGGCTGCAGTAGCCTTTGATCCTGGCAAACAGGCCCCATTCTGCCTGCAATAATGGTCTTAACACACACAGAAACACACACGCACACATGAAATGTGCATGTTTATTTTTTGATATTTCATATCCAAACTTCTGCTACTACAGAAACAACTATGGCCAGACATATTTGAAGATGTGTGGCAACCTGTTCTGTCTCTGGATTTGGCTAAATNGATATTTCATATCCAAACTTCTGCTACTACAGAAACAACTATGGCCAGACATATTTGAAGATGTGTGGCAACCTGTTCTGTCTCTGGATTTGGCTAAATCTGCAACACTTACAAGTGAACACTCCTCACTTCTCTGACTGTTCTGACGTTTCACATGGGAACATTTGCTGGGAAACAAATGAAAGAGATAAACGAATAGGACAACTTGCCCTCCGTCCCAACGCTGGAAAGGCTGTCATCAATTTCAGCTCAACATCAAACAAAGAGACCTGAAGGCCTGAAGGCTTATGATAGAATTCAATCAAGTCAAGCAGCACTTGTCTCGTTCCTCTCCAAAATTTGAATGCTCCAATCTATTGTTACTGGCTGGTAGTTACCGATACTTACTGTTACTTAGACCACAAGTGACGTATAGGTATACCATGAACTAGCCACCTACCATCCATTACCATCCACTACAATCCCACACCAGCCCCTTGCATCACAGCTTTCCACAGAATGCTGGGAACCCTGTCCTCAGTCTTCGGTTTGTCTCGCACCCCTGGCTGCAGTAACCTTTGATCCTGGCAAACAGGCCCCATTCTGCCTGCAATAATGGTCTCAACACACAGAAACATACACACACACATGAAATGTGCATATTTATTTTTCGGATTTTTTCGGTAGTTCATATCTAATGTGTGGCAACCTGTCCTGTCTCTGGATTTGGCTACTGGGAAACAAAAGAAAGAGATAAACGAATAGGACAACTTGCGGCTCCGTCCCAACGCTGGAAAGGCTGTCATCAAATTCAGCTCAACATCAAACAAAGAGACCTAAAAGCTACTGCAGCCAGGGGTGCAAGAGAAAACGAAGACTGAGGACAGCGTTCCCAGCATTCTGTGGAAAGCTGTGATGCTAGGGGCTGGTGTGGGATTGTAGTNCTGAGGACAGCGTTCCCAGCATTCTGTGGAAAGCTGTGATGCTAGGGGCTGGTGTGGGATTGTAGTGGATGGTAGGTGGGTGTAGGTGGCTAGTTCATGTATACCTATACGTTACTTGTGGTCATTCATTATCATTCATAGCCATTTATGGTTATGTTTGGAGCATTCAAATTTTGGGGAGGAACGAGACAAGTGCTGCTTGACTTGATTGAATTTGTTTGAATTCTATGATAGGGCTTCAGGCCTT
>BGPT01000735.1:71560-85669 GCA_003297045.1 Symbiodinium sp. clade C Y103
CGTTGGGACGGAGCCGCAAGTTGTCCTATTCGTTTATCTCTTTCATTTGTTTCCCAGCAAATGTTGGGTACACTTTGCAGTTTTGTCAGTCTCTTCACTGCTCACAAGTGAACAAAGTGTTGCAGATTTAGCCAAATCCAGAGACAGAACAGGAACGGTGTGTAATCTATACTTGATGGCTTTTTATTTATACGTGTAATCATGTGTGTGTTAAGACCGTTATTGCGGGGGCCTGTTTGCCAGGATCAAAGGCTACTGCAGCCAGGGGTGCGAGACAAATCGAAGAGTGAGGACAGCGTGCCCAGCATTCTGTGGAAAGCTGTGATGCTAGGGGCTGGTGTGGGATTGTGGTGGATGGTAGGTGGGTGTAGGTGGCTAGTTCATGGTATACCTATACGTCATTTGTGGTCATTCATTATCATTCATAGCCATCTATGGTTATCTTTGGAGCATTCAAATTTTGGAGAGGAACGAGACAAGTGCTGCTTGACTTAATTGAATTTGTTTGAATTCTATCATAGGCCTTCAGGCCTTCANTGATGACAGCCTTTCCAGCGTTGGGACGGAGCCGCAAGTTGTCCTATTTGTTTATCTCTTTCATTTGTTTCCCAGCAAATGTTGGGTACACTTTGCAGTTTTGTCAGTCTCTTCACTCCTCACAAGTGAACAAAGTGTTGCAGATTTAGCCAAATCCAGAGACAGAACAGGTTGCCACACACTAGATATGAACTACCGAAAAATATACATGCACATTTCATGTGTGCGTGTGTGTTTCTGTGTGTGTTAAGACATGTTAAGACCACTATTGCAGGCAGCATGGGGTATGTTTGCCAGGATCAAAGNCATGCACATTTCATGTGTGCGTGTGTGTTTCTGTGTGTGTTAAGACATGTTAAGACCACTATTGCAGGCAGCATGGGGTATGTTTGCCAGGATCAAAGGTTACTGCAGCCAGGGGTGCAAGAGAAAACGAAGACTGAGGACAGCGTTCCCAGCATTCTGTGGAAAGCTGTGATGCTAGGGGCTGGTGTGGGATTGTAGTNCTGAGGACAGCGTTCCCAGCATTCTGTGGAAAGCTGTGATGCTAGGGGCTGGTGTGGGATTGTAGTGGATGGTAGGTGGGTGTAGGTGGCTAGTTCATGGTATACTTATACGATCTTATACGTCATTTGTGGTCATTCATTGTCATTCATAGCCATTTATGGTTATGTTTGGAGCATTCAAATTTTGGGGAGGAACGAGACAAGTGCTGCTTGACTTGATTGAATTTGTTTGAATTCTATCATAGGCCTTCAGATCTGTGTGTGTTTGATGTTGAGCTGAAATTGATCAGAACCTTTCTATCGTTGGGACGGAGTCGCAAGTTATCCTAAGATGCATTAAATCACCATTTTAAATGTTTATATATTGCGAGATTTTTTCAATTTATACATTTCAATTGTCAGTACGTAAATCATCTATGAATGGGTAATTTTTCCATAATTAGCTTTGTTAAACTACCAAAGGGAATATCAAAATACATCAGTCCCTCAGCTACCATGGTAGCAGGTTTTCGGCCTGGTCCAGATGGGTTCAATTTGAAGCTTTTGAAACATGTGAGCCACAACCAACAATGGTACAGCAGAGGCCCAGTTATAAGTGGGTTTATAACCCATGAACGATATCCGTGATACCACTTAAACGTGTTATAAGTCAACTGAGCAATCGGGGCCTCACCTGGTAGGGAACAAAATCAGAAACAAAGCGCCACATTGCCATTAAAGCTGTTAGACCCCCTTAAAATTCCGTCTCATCGCCCCTTTTTGTTGGGTACCCCACGGGAAATTTGGAAACCGGTCACCTCAGTTTCAGGAGGCCAAACCTGCAAAGGCAGCCCCTGGCGCCAAGGACGACTTCTTTTGGTGAAGGGTTACGATTTATTGGGCCAGTGGGTGCCTTGTAAATCTATGAATTGACCAACAAAAATGGTGATTTGATATGAATTGATCAACACATATTGGATTGTTACCCTGGATCCCTCTGAAAAATTGTTGAGTTGAAATGGAACATCTCACCACAATTACTATATAGTTGGGAAAAAATATTGCATGGAGAATCTAGTCGTCGTACAAAAAAGCAATTGAGTTTCCAGCCATCAGAAATTAGTGGAGACTGTACCATGTAATTGATATGATTCACACAAACTGATACATGTAGAGGGCAATGGTAACTTCAACAGATGATTAACGTAATATGAACCCCTGGAGTGTTTAAGCCGAGCAGATTATTGTTTGTTTGGGGTGTGCCCGCCAAACATGATCAACCAGGGTTGATTGATCCAGCTGCAGGGTTGAAACTATGCCAAACGCTCCATACCATAATTTGCAACTTGAAGCAACCACACCCAGACATGATGTTGACCCTTGTGAAAACCATCAGTTTTGGATGGCGTTGATTCTGATTTGAGGTATTACAATATATTGTGTATCATTCATATGTATGATGGGTAAGTTTACGTACATTTATCATTGTTTATCCCCAGAAAGACCCCAACTGTAGGTTGTCAAACATGGATTGTACAAGTATTGAAACATCAAGCAGTGTTACAAAGCAATGGGTCAATTTTTAGATACATTCCCACTACCCAAGTACCTTGGTGTCACACTTGGGCATTCCTTTTTGGCCATGTGACAATGGTATCACGTAGGGGTGCCATCATGTATTTGGGATGCGATGAGATTGAACATCGGGATACATAAGCCAACAAATATTTGATATCCAAGGGGAATACTAGATCCTGCCCCACCATAGGACCTGCACATCCGCTGATTAAACACGCAGCAAGACTTGTATGAAATCCCACAACATGTGAACAGGGCAATTTTGCCCAAATCATTGTTATTAAATGCAACATGTCAATTGACTTTTGGACCACCTGTGAAGTGGAGGGGTCGAAGCATATGTGTGAAACCAAGGTTTGCTCACATGTGCTTGATGGGCCATGGAGTTGACCAACTGGTTCTTAACTGAATTAGAGTACAATGTTACGATCCATTGTACACCCAGTTATAGGCTAGTTATAGGCTATTATAGGGGGATTCCAATCCATTTGCTAACCACATTAGGTAGTTGCGTAGCCAATTTTCTACGTAGCTTTCTTCTGCGCTTCAGGAGTCGGCGAAGGCGGAAAAGAAGACTGACGCCAAAGCGGCCAAAACGGACGAGAAAAAGGCCAAGGACTGCACAACCATGGGGTAAAAAACCATTGGGGAGTACTTGGGATTTTACACTCAAGTCAGTTATAACTTATAATCCCAATTATGGAATGATAATGACAGTTATGGCCCGAAATACCAGTTAATCATAAGTCAGTAATTAAGTCACACCATTATAACCCCCTAGAAATAACCATAAAGATGACTGGTAAAGGGCTTGAACTGCACTAATAAACATTGGGATTGTCGATATGACTCTGTCTGAAATTTAGGTACCTAAAAATCCATTGGTTAATGATGATGTTCCCCAATGTGGTAAACCCAACGCCATGCACCATCCCCAAGTCATCACCATTTTTATCGGTGGTATAGTGGTATGGCCATCCCCAAATGGTAGGTTTATGGGATTTAAGCATCAAACATTGTGGGTCTAGCAAGCCCCCAAAGTGATAGGAGTTGGTCAAATCTGATTCTTAAATGGTGGTCAATTGAAGCTTTTCTGCATCTTTTTTCAGAGTTACCATGGTGTTTATTTCATGTCGAAATTTACTTGATTCTATTTCTGATTTTGATTTGTTGATCCAGAATCCAGTGCTTCGTTGTTGGATGTTGTTGGATTTCGTTGGCCATGGATAAGCGGTCGTGAATCGAAACGTATTTTCGTGCCTGGAAAGGAGTATGTTTCATCAGTTTTCAAGTTACTCTACCCAAAAAGTCTTCTCGTTGTGGTAAAACAACGATTTTCATTTTTTGTTTGTGTTTTTGCTGAGGTTAAAACTGCGTGTTTTCGTTTCTGCATGTCGATTTTGCCCAGGGATGTCGCAATATTCCCTGTTGGTATGGATTGTGTCAAATGGATGTGTCTCAAAATTGGGTATACCGGTATACCCTCCCATTAATTAATGAAACATGTGATTAATCAGATTTAGCGGTACCCTATTTTCAGAGAAACCCAGATAAAGCAATTTAAGGATCTTAAGGCAGCATTTGTGGGTCTGCTGGCTAAATGAATCAAGAAGCACTCAAACATGTTTGACAATTTTCCTCTGTTTTGTTCACTCTTCTCCTTTTTGTTGCTTACCCGCTGGTAATCAAACATGGCGAGCTAGAAAATCCCCCATTGATGATTTTCCGTTTGAAACCCATTAAATCAACATGTTTTCCCCATAGGATTTCCCAGCCATGCTTGATGACTTCCCGTTTTTTTCTCCCGGAAGTCGGAACAGGACGCGCTGCCACCAGAAGTGGAGGTACCAATCAACAAGAAGGCAACACGACTTGGGGCACCAGGAACGGTTTCAAGATGAACAGTTTCTGAATAGATGTTTTGTTGTATGTATACGTATACACAAATACATTTATGTACATATGTATAGACAACATTAATGATGACCATTTCAATCCTGGAATAGCGCATACTCTTTGGTAATTTAAGACACATGTTTTAACAACCATGTGTATGGGTAAATGATCTATACATGGGCCATGTTCATCCATTTTCCATAGCTGTTTTAGATTGTCAGAGGGTAACAAGAAAAGACATAGGCAAAAACTGCATGTCTTGTTGGCTTCATGAGACGAAAAATATGTTTGCCTTGATGGGATGGCGGTGGAGTGCAGAGTGCGGGCTGTGAAGACAGTGGGGTGTTGAGTGGAGAATGTAGTGTGTAGTGGTGAAATATGTGAAATGGAGATTGTGGAGTTTATATAACGTGTAGACTGTGGAGTGTAAAGTGTAGAGTGTGGAGTGTAAGGTGTAGAGTGTGGAGTGTAAAGTGTAGAGTGTGGATGTAAAGCGTGAAATGCAAAAGTGTCAAGTGAACAGTGTGGAGTGTAGAGTTTACAGTGTAAAGTGCAGAGTTGAAAGTCTAGAGTGTGGAGTGTGGAGTACACAGTGTAAAGTGTCGAGTGTGGAGTGTAAAGTGTAAAGTGTAGAGTGTCGAGATAAAGTGGAAAGTGTAGAGTGTAGAATGTAGAGTGTGGAGTGTCGAGTGTGGAGTGTGGAGTGTAAAGTGTAAAGTTCGGAGTGTGGAGAGTAAAGTGTAGACTGTGGAGTGTACAGTGTCAAGTGTAGAGTGTAGAGTGTAAAGTCTAAAGTGTGGAGTGCGGAGTGAAAAGTGTTAAGTGTAGAGTGTGGAGTGTAAAGTGTAGACCGTGGAGTCTAGAGTGTCCAGTGTAGAGTCAACTGCCACTATCACTTCAACTACAACTACAACCACAACAACCTCTACAACTATAACTCCAACTACAACTACAACAACTACACCTACAACAACTACAGCTACAACTTCAACTACATGACAACTACAACTACAACTACAACTACAACTACAACACCTACAACAACTACAACCACAACTACAACAAGTACAACTACAACCACAATAACCACTACAACTATAACTACGACTACAACCACAAAAACCACTACAACTACAACTACCACTACAGCTACAGCTACAACTACAACCACAGCAGCAACTACAACTACAACTACAACTACAACAACTACAGCTACTTCTACAATTGCACCAAGAACGACAACACATACAACAACTACAACAACTACAGCTATATCAACCACGACCACGATAACCACTACAACTACATTGCACTACAATGAACTACAACTACAAGCGCAACTACAACTACAACTACAACTGCATTACAATTATAGTCGCAACGACAACCACAACTACAACTACAACTACAAGCACAACTACAATTATACTACATTGCAACTACACTGTGCTGCCTCCAACCACTTGTCGGTCCATCAGTGGGCTCGCTCTGCCATCCATCATTCACAGCAACCACCCTCTCCTATAGGTTTCCTATCTTTGAAACTTCCGCCGCCGCCTTGGATCATCATTGTATTCTTTGTCGTTCGCTTCCAAGTGCATCATGCCCAAATGAAGCTCTCAAAGATGCTACAGCAGACATGAATGAACCATGACTTGCAGTAGAGACATTAAAGTTGGACGGGAAGGGAATGGAAAAATGGGTAGCAAGAAACTGGATGCTTTGAGTTCCACAGATACTTTGGGGCATGTGCATACTGAACTCTCTCCTGGTATTCCCATAAGTTGGCAAACAAGAGATCATTCATCCTTGGACTTTTCCATGAATACTGTTAACAATATCCTTCTTCAGAAGTGAATGACAGTTGCTATCAATTGTTATCTCATTGACCCCAATAGTTCCAAGCCAAATTTAAGCGCTTAAAAAATTGAAACAAGATTGATTCACCACAATTTAAGCATATAGAACTGAACCACATAGAACCATAAACATTAGTTCATCTGGTTGGAATGATCTGGGGATGGTTCAAACACTATTAGTAGCCATTTTAGTGGGATGAACATCCATTTACCAGCTATTTTGGGGTTCACTAGGTAGCAGGGTTTTGATTCATAGCCATGTGGCAAATCCAACCATTTAGACCATGCGATTTCTGGGGTTCCTCGCTTCCATTGCGCAGGCCGCCCCTGAGGGATCGCGGTCACATTTTCGAAAGGAACGTTCCAGGAGCACGGAACGTTGGGAGGAATGGGTCAATCATCCGGGAGGGGTTGTTTAATGTGTTTTGTTAACATGAACATCGAGGGGGTCACCGAATCGGGGTATTTCTTAACCCCAACATGATAAGACCAATGAATGATGAGTACATTAACTGGCGGATGGTAGTTTTTTTTTGGTTATGTTTGTTGCGATACATGGGGAACATCTGGAAACATTGTCCACCGTAACATTTGGGAAGCACTATACGTGCAGGTTTATCCCACGGATAGGAACTGGTGAATAACCACGGTGTCCTCAATACATCCGTTATCCCATGTATTTTTTCAGTTTTAACCTATCCTTATTTTTGTATATTTTTCTGTACAGTCATATTTTTCATTTATAAATGATTTCCATATATACATCTATATCACAAAGCGGAGATGCCCCACCGGGGGCCAGCATTGCGGCGCTTCTTTTCCTGCTATGCCTTGAGTTGAAGTTCCGCTGCGGCCGGCAGCATAGATGCCGACAGGGATGGATGCATGACTGCCATGTCGAATTTAACACTCCCTTTTAAGTGTTCAAAACAAAAGTATTTTGTGTCTCCTCAAAATGGTGACATCGTCTCACATTCCAAACTCCCGAATGGCTGATGTGCCTGGGTAGTTCACAACTGCGATCTGGCACGGGTCATACTTCGTGACCTCCATATACTTCTTGAAATCGGCGGCCTTGGCTGACTTGTGAGCATTGTGGTGGATCCACTTGAGATAGTCTTTGGTCTCAGCATTGTGCTCAGCTTCTACGATCAACTTCTCATAGGTCAGTCGGCGAGCTGACACCTTAGGCAATGTGCAGATTGTTTTGCCCCACATTTCCACTGACTCCACACCCGGAGGCAGCTCATAGTTCTTCGGATCACCGCCTGAATTGGCAGCATTTGGCACAACGGGCCCTTGCTGAAGCACCGTAGCACTAGTCATCGAGATCACATCAAACTCGTCAGCCTCATCTTCATGATCTTGAGAGAGATCCACACACAAACGGCGCTTGCTGCCGTCATGCATGGCTCCCTTGACCTGACTTCCGATCTCACCCTCAGTCTTGGCAGCCGCAGCTCGATCAGCCGCACTGAGAGCTTGCTCCCACATTCCAGTCTGGCGCAGGAGAGATCGAAGGTAGTCTTGCTGGAAGACGCCATGAAGTCAGAAATCGCAGCGAGGAGAAAGAAACGATGTCGGCAAGATCACTTGGTCAGTGAACCTGTCCTTGAACTGAATTAAAACGGATGAAATGCACGGATGATTGACGGGCAGAAGGCTTTACACTGCTCGTGGCACGGCTTCAGTCGTGGTGACAAGTATTACCCCCTACTTATCCCCAGGCTTATTTACCACAATCCCCAAGATTATAGTTCCTAAGCACTGCATTCAATTATGAACTTCTTCTCTTTTGATTCTTGCGTTCACGATCTTCGGCTTCCTTCTTGGCTTGATTGAATTGTCTCACACTGCGTTCTTCTCGATATCTCTTTTTCTGTTCGAGCACCGATGCTTCTTCGTTCAACTGGTATTCGCCTAAGTGCAAGGCTGACCTGAGCAAGTCTGCCGGATCCTGTTGATCCTTAGTGAGGCCATCTGCAAGCATTAATCCCGTAGGGNTTCAACTGGTATTCGCCTAAGTGCAAGGCTGACCTGAGCAAGTCTGCCGGATCCTGTTGATCCTTAGTGAGGCCATCTGCAAGCATTAATCCCGTAGGGCACCAACGAATGCAAAGACTACATCTTACCATGCACTGTTTGACAATTGCAAGGTCAATGGCCACTCGCTTATCCTCAGCTTTTGGCAGAGAAGACATAGAAATTAAATTGTCATACAAACTCTTGCAATCTGTGATACCCACAACTGGTACTTGAGAGACCTGGTCGCGGAGCTTCATTCCATGCACCAAGATTGCTGGTGCTGCTGCGTTTTGCCAGAGTTGACTACTACGCAAATCAAAGGCTCCATGCTTTGCTTCGGCAACCATTAGGGACATCCACTCGCACACTGCAGTGTTGCATATGCTTGAGCTTCCCCCGCTAAGGTTGAGGCTACTTTTCTGGGTAGCTTATACGATTTCCATGCAAAAGGAGACCATTGACTTGGTTGGTTTTCGGAAAGATTGGCATTCGCAAACGACGCAATGTATCCAGCTTGGGTACTGTATGCTTTGGCGTTACCAAACCCAGCATCGGAATGAAAACAGATGCACAAACTATCCCATGGGATCTTTTTGACATTGATTTCAACATTGCTATACTGTTTGGCTCTATGCACAAGTTGGTTCGCATACAGCAGGTCTTTCACTTTTGGAGCTGGAAAACACTGTTGTGAGAATGAAGTTTGCACGCACAGATCAGGCCTTGATTGGCCACTCAACCAGTTTGCCGCCCCATTGATGGCACGAAGGGCTGCCACTTCCTTGTCTGTGGCTGGTGCCTCCTTATCGCGCTGTCTTTCCTTTGTCAGAGAAATGGGTCGAAGGTGTTGGGCATACTCCTTCTGTTGATAGGTGATTTCCATGGTGGTTGGATTCTGAGAATACAAAACACCACAAAACTCTCCGTTTCCTTGACGCCACTTACGATAAGGAAAGCGAGACTTCAATCGACCGATTGCTTGTTGATATTTGACACCTGCACCTCCAGTGATTGTATCATCCACGTGAGCCCCCAACACTCCGCACAACTGTGGTTCTGTCGCACCTTCAACTGTATCAAACAGATAATACAAACAGTTGTCAAACTGTGATTTGCACCATCCACCTGCTTGCATTTCTTTGTCGAAAGTATGCCACCAGTTAAAAGGAGCATCATTGGAACCGTAGACATTGCCTATCACTTCAATGACATCATCGGGATCTAACTCAGGTACCCCTCCCTGTGGGTGATGAGCAAAAAGTGGAGCAAACTTGGGGTCTAACGCACCTGCTTCTAAGAAAGCACCCTTGATGTCACCGAGTTGCATCAACCACCCTTTGCTAACAAGCACTTGAAGGATGAGAGCCCGAGACAGCTGATGCAAGGTGGGCGAATGGCAAACGCCTGAGCCAATCTTCTCTTTGAAGTCTGGGTCCAAATGGCCTTGTAAACACCAGCGGGATTTGATTCGCTGGCCATCCTCATCATTCTTGTTCACCACAACAAATCTACTGCCAATGAAACGATGACTTTGAGTTCTTCGGATTTCTTGGGCCTTTTTGCCTTTGTGAATACGAATAGCATTCTTTCCTAACAAAGTCTCCCATTCCACGGTCTTAGACTCATCGACAAGTTTCTGCAGTTGAGGATCATGACCATTCGGTTTCATTTCCTTCTGGGCCTTCTTTTGGAGAAACGCTGCTAACAACACTTCTACAGTTTTGACATTCCCATCTTTGAGAAGCTCAGCTGCAAAAGCATCTGTGGCATCGGCTTCCGGCTCTGCAAGACGTGCTCTGACTCATGGTCGATCACCATCCTGTTCTGCACTTGCTTCCCGTTTAGAGCTATCCCCCCTAGGACTATGGTTATCCCCATGATCCATTACTTCATCTGCAGGATCAAGCTGATTGAGATGTTGCTCTAAGAGAGTGGGAACCATTTCTTGCATCATTTCGGCAAAATCATCTTGCTGCATTGCTGGAGGTCTACTGAGATATTCGGGTGGCCGTTTGGTCGTATGTCGAACTTGTCTCCATGGTCCATATGATTCTGTACGTGGCATGGCTTCCAACTGTTTGCGAGCATGATCAAAAACAGGAGGATTGGAACCATTGGCAGCATCATCATGGCCATGGGGTGATCCACTCACAGGAGCACTGTCTTGTTCCACCGGATGCGGAACAGGCTCTGCAGTTAATTCGCCGGCGGTTCTGGCGACTGCACCTTGTTGCACTTGTTCTACAGCATGCTCAGGTGACATGGGCTGTTCTTGATTGACAAGATCAACAAACTGACTCTTCGGAAACCTTAGCAGTGTCTTGATACCAAGTAGTTCACTTTGATCGAACTTGGCCATGGTTTGTTCATCATGAGAGGAATGTCTGAGCTGTTCTGGAGAACATCGGAAGAGACTTCGCCGATGTGCAACAACCCAATTGACGCCAATACGGCCTAAAATCAAAGCTGCTCCGTGCCATCGACCTCCTTTCAGCAAAACACCATTTTGCCACTTTTGAGATCTCCAGTAGTAAACCCAATCCCCAGATGCAAACTGACGTTGAACTCGGGGTCTGGCTCGAAGGGCACTTCTCAGAGCTTTGTCATCTTGGCATTGCAAGACTGCTAAACGGGCTGCTTGTCGAACTGCTTGAGACCGTTGATATCCCGCATCAGCGAGAACTGCATCCGAGGCCGCAACATGAGTGTCTTCCTGAAGCAAATCTTGAGGCACTCTGGGATTCCTCCCAAACACCAGTTGATAGGGGCTTGCACCACTTTCACTAATGAGGGAGTTTTTCGCAACCTGAGATTGCATCACACAGTCCACAAACTCTTCAGCTGATGACGGACGACACTCATCGCACACTCGCTCGAAGATCTTAGCAAACCAATGTCCATGCCGTTCTNAGCTGATGACGGACGACACTCATCGCACACTCGCTCGAAGATCTTAGCAAACCAATGTCCATGCCGTTCTACTTTGCCAAGTTGCCAGTGAGAATCAGCTGCGATGTGTTGAGCATTGATACCCATGCTTTCACAGTACTCACACAACATATCACTCAAATTGGAACTGGACGGATCTAATTCCAACACCTGTGGCACACCTGCCCATGAGATCCAGGAATCCCTATGGAAAATAGGTGCCATGATATGAAGTGATGTGGCATAGTCCACAATGCTGATGCACGGAACTTGCTGATTGTCCTTCCAACCCGGAAGATATTTCACGTCAAGACCAATCTTCTCATTAAAAGTGGTGACTCTAGAGGTCTTGGCTGGCAACGCACTTGCTGGCTGAACATGGTGTCGACAAACATCGCATTCAAAGGATTGTGCTGCCTTGATGGCTTCACTGGTGGCATTGCTATGTCTCAGGATTCGCACTAAATCTTTGACATTGGGATGACCCAAATTGCAATGCAGTTTGCGGATTGCTTGCATCACCTTGGGATCATGTTGTTCTGCCACCGGTTGTTGGCCGTCAGCAACGGGTTCAGCATGCATTTCACTCGCAAGGCATTCCAGGTCAGCATCTATCGCAAGACATGAGTGTTCTGACCTGTCGGTCAGTCCAGGTAGCATAGTTTCCAACATGCTCTTGACAAACTTTTGAGTGTAAGTGGCACAAAGGGCACTAACATTTTGACCATTACGGAGTTTACCGGCTATGGACCTATGCTGTGGGCACCCTGGACATGTCTGAAAACGCTGAGGTTCAGTGCTTGAGCTCATGATACCAGTCGCCTTCTGGATTGGCAGGGCCGTATCAGGACATTTGAGGCCGTATGCACACATGTCAACCCTCCTAACCCCATACTTACGTTTCAAGGGAATCATTGGGGGGTCACTCCAGGCTTCTGATGGCAACGGATGCTCAAACATGAACTCACCACCTCGCTGAACCTGGCGCTGAATTTGGTCAGCACAGAAGGCAGTCTGCCTACGGGATCTACGGATGAGCCTAGCTGTCTCAAGTGGGGAACGATATAATCGGTTGAGATGTTCCCATCCTCCACGATTGCGGCATGGAGGGCACACTACTAGGAGCTCTGGCTTGGCTTCATCCAATTCCCTGCTGACTCGAGCTTGCACTTTGGGATCATCAAGGTCACAACCCTGTTGAATATCATAGGACAACCCTTTGAACCCCAACTTTTGAGCTTGGAGAGTGAATCGTGGTGGCGAAAACAACTCAGCAACTAAAACTTTGGATTCTTGTTGATTATCCCTTTTATTCCACTGAGCAAGCAAACATCGACATTCCTTTTTCTTGAGGGTGATCTTGGTTTTGACTTTCATTGTTTCTTTGGACTTCCCATTTGACCCGGACTCAATTTCTGGTGACAACCCTCCCATGTCCTGAGAAGGTGATGTTGGAGAAACACGCTTTGGATAGTCCAGGATGCTGATGAGCACTTGGCCTGCAGAATTCGTGACCATCTTGGCTTTGGTGTCCAAGAAGTGCAACATGCCCTCATTGAAGTCGATCTTAGCTCGCAGCTTTTCCAGTGTGGGTCTGCCGATCAGCAATGGTGCACACCCTGAGATAACTGCAGCATCAATTGAACCCAATTTGCCAGCAACGCCAACAGGTAGTTTCACTGCAGTCATCGACTTTTCGACTGCCCCATTTCCAAAACGAAATGAGTTCTCAGCTTCGTACTCGACTACACTATTGTATCCCTGCTGCATCATCATTGGCTTCAGGAGCTGCAACGTCTCACGACCGATCAGAGTGCGACCGCAACCTGAATCTACAACGCCATACCCAGGTGACTGAACCAGGGTGGCTGCCAGCATTTCTGTGGCCATCCCCACAAAAGAGGGAACATCTTCGGCTGGGAAATGTTCCAGTCCAGCCTCATTCGCATCGATTTCGGCTGGGAAATCTTCCAGTCCAGCCTCAACGTAGTTGACTCCAGCACTGTTTGAACTCGCTGCCTTGTCAGTTGAGTCTCGATTGTTTGCACTAGGGTTTTTGCACTCCCTAGCCCAGTGACCAAGCTGATTACATTTTCGACATCTAGTCTTCTTCTTCAGCTCCTCAATCTCCACTCTGAAACTTCGACGAGTTTTTCCAGCTGAATCAAACTGTCTTGACTGTCTGAATTTTGCTATTTCCTTTCTGCGCTCTCGCCAGGACACAGCAAGAGCTTCGGCAGTTTCACCTTCGGTGAACACCTCATCATCCACAGCTAAAAGATGGATCATGGTCGGCCAAAAAGGCCTCGATGTCACCGAACCCGCTGTCCAGAGATTCTTGGGGCTCCGTTGACTCCACCTCAGCTTGAAACACTGATGTATTCCTCTTTTTCCCAACTGCTTTGTATGCTGGGAAGCATGACCGAAGAGCAGCAGCACTGATGTCATCAAATTGCAAACTACCCTGAGCTTTTGCTTTGACGATCGCCTTCTGCTCCTCTGAGAGCCCGATGCAGTTAAGTGCAATCCACCCCCGAGCCTCCGAGGGGAAATCGACAGCTGCACGTCTCTTACACTTTTCGAATGATTCCTTCACCCGAGCTGTCCACTGCTTCATGGTCTCCTGATCCAGCGCTGACAGACTGAATACCTCTCCAAGTATTTCGCCCATCATGTCGTGTTGTTCCTTTTCAGGAAACCGCTCGGACAACGTGTCCCATAGCAACTTCTCTCCAGTCTCAGCAGCTAGTTGATCCAAGGTCAGATGTTCACAGGCATCCCATGCCTTCCCATCTAACAGA
>BGPT01000735.1:112640-123569 GCA_003297045.1 Symbiodinium sp. clade C Y103
TTTAACAAATCAGATGGTCCCCCAAACCAAGGATCGATATATGACGAAGCTATGGAAGCTGAAGAAGAGCGCGAAGATCCGAGCGGAGCAGCTGCGGAAGGGTGTCGAGAAAGGCGGTAAGCTGTCCTCGACGCACCGCCCTGCATGGCGGCTGCTGCATAGGACTCAAAAGAAGGCGAGGGCAGCAGCAGGGAAATAGGTGAGAAGATTTGGGCAATGACGAGGGGTTAAGCTGGNGCCCTGCATGGCGGCTGCTGCATAGGACTCAAAAGAAGGCGAGGGCAGCAGCAGGGAAATAGGTGAGAAGATTTGGGCAATGACGAGGGGTTAAGCTGGAATCTATTCGGGTGAGTCGTGCCAAGGCTTACATTGAAATCGTGTGTGAAGAAGTAGCAACGGCCATGGTGACTGAGATGCCCAAGTTTTGGGTGCGTTGATCAGGCGGCAAAACAAGGGTGGTAGCGTATATAGTTTGCACATAGGNAAGAAGTAGCAACGGCCATGGTGACTGAGATGCCCAAGTTTTGGGTGCGTTGATCAGGCGGCAAAACAAGGGTGGTAGCGTATATAGTTTGCACATAGGTGATGGCATGGATTCAGGGGATATGTGATGATTTGCTGGTGTGTGTGTATGTTCTTCACGGGTCAGTGTGCCGCTCAGGGCCAATCGCATTGGCGACAGCTGATGGAAGAGTTTGTTGGCGGCCGGTCCTGGGTGGACATCGCCGCGGCAGTGTTGATGGCTCGGCGCTACGGTAAGTCTATAAAGACTCCGGTCTTGTGCCAGGCGCTTGGGTGGTGAAGGTAAGGCATTGGAGCTTGTAGTGTGGATCTTACCAGGGGAAAACAACGGGTGGGAGTTTCCGAATCCTATCATTGGAGGGATGAGTGTTGAAGAAGGGTCAGTGGCCTGGGGGGCTGCTTGAAGACTTGGTATAAAACCGTGCTGGTTTGAAGGACTGCCATTGTGCGTGTTGTGTGTGTAGTTTGCGGTGGCGAGATGAGCGATGTCATGGTGCTTTCTATTGTGTTTCGGAGGACATCCTGATCGGTGGACCTGAGGTGGAAAATCCATATTGGTCCTTCGAAGGCAAGCGGTACACTCTACGAATTGCATTGGAGGGCTCATTTGTGCCTTTGGCATCGAGGGTGAGACTGAGGTTTGGGCTACGGCCAGCGAGCCGGAGAAGAGGAGATTGATCACGATTGAATAATCCGAGGGGTACAGTATTTGGGCATCAATGAACCAGTATGAAACTGTAAGCAAGACTATCGCAATGATGGCCACACCGGCCACACCGACGTTGTAGTCGTGACCAAATTTATTTGTGTAGTCAAGTGGGCAACAATTATTGAGGTATGTATCTAACCGAGGGTTCCCGAGAAAGATTTGGCTTGGTGGTGATGGCCAAGAAGACAATACCCGGAGAAGACTGGTCATACTACATTGGGGTGTGGGGGAGGAGTTGTGACCCCGGTCAAATGTATCATTAAATGGAAAGCCATGGTTAAGGCAAATGTTTATTCAGTGGAGAGCGATTTTCTTGGCATTAGCGGTCCTATTCACATTGGTGGGTAGTCCATGGGAGTTGGCCTTGGCTAGGTACTGAGAGTTAAGTGTTGCGTGAGGCCTCGAGCAGAAGGCCCTATAGGGGTTTGAAGAGTTTTGCCTACAATGGGGTATATGTAGGGTGCGGCAACCAATGTATGGTATAAGTAGACGAGGAAGACCAACCCTTGATCTTGCAGTGGTAGGTTGCAAGTGTGGCTGAAGTGGGTAAAGAAACATGTCATTTCAGGTTCATGTGTTGGACAAGAGCACTGATCCGATTACTCTGGCGTTGCGGTCTTTGCAAGATCAAGGTGCAATGGTGTGTGCTGTGGAAACCTTCTGCGGGTCTGCCGCGGAAATGGGAGCCGGCTTAATGGAATGTTTAGGGGATATCATATGGGACGTGCCGAGCAGAGTGGTCAGTGTAGGTCAGAGTTCAACTGCTTTTCATGGTATGGAGTGTCGTGCCGATGCCAGGTGTTTCAGTGGAGATCTTGGGCCCGTGTGTTGTGCTGGCGACCATTCTGCGGTGCAAGGAGTTTGCTTTGTACCTGAGCGAGACGNGGTGTTTCAGTGGAGATCTTGGGCCCGTGTGTTGTGCTGGCGACCATTCTGCGGTGCAAGGAGTTTGCTTTGTACCTGAGCGAGACGGTGACACCGTGGTGCGAGGCAAAGGATGTCATGGACGCCATCTGTGACTTGGATTGGAAATGTAGGGAAGATAGTGTGGCCTGATGTGGGAAGATGCCGGGTTACTGTGGAGAAGTTTATTATCTGAGCACCCAACGAAATGATGGGTTCACGTCCACCATGGGGGGGACATGGCGTTTNCTGATGTGGGAAGATGCCGGGTTACTGTGGAGAAGTTTATTATCTGAGCACCCAACGAAATGATGGGTTCACGTCCACCATGGGGGGGACATGGCGTTTCTTGAATTGCAGTTGCGATGGGGGGTCAGAATACCAACCCATACCGTGACGGTTGCGAATAGGTGCTATTGGCTTTGCATGTTATGCATAGTTCGCGCGTCAGATCCAGAAGTAGCAGCACAGTCCAGCACAGNGATCTGTTAGTGCAGGAAGGCAGCGAATCATAGTTTGAAGTGCCTTTGGGGAAGGGTGGTGTGAAAGTATGTGTTCCCGAAAGCTTCTGCGAAGGGTTTTTCCCAACGAACAACTACCAACTTCATCTACACAAGCTGTTTTACTCACATTATTTTCACATACATCTCATACAAAGCATATACATCATCTACATCATCTACATCATTTACATCATCTAGATCATCTACATCATCTACATCATTTACATCCTCTACATCATCTACATCATGTATACATCATCTATATCAGCAACGTTTACATCAGGAGTTAAAACTCACGAGTTACGACTCAGGAGTTAAGACTCAGGTAAAACTGAGGAGTTATGGGTCAGGAGTTAAGACTCAGGTAAGACTCAGGAGTTCTTACGCAGGAGTTAATACTCAGGAGTTAATACTCAGGAGTTTGTACTCAGGAGTTAATACTCAGGACTTAATACTCAGGAGTGAGTTCTCAGGAGTTAGCCCTCACGGCGGGGCAGTCACCTGCAGGGTTGCGAAACGCAACCCTTGCGCACGGAAGGAGGGTCGATGTGCCAAAACTGAGGTACAATTGCGATGCTGCGCAAACACTGAGGTAACATTGCGTTTTTGTAATCGTTGCAGGCGCCTTGTGGGCAGCCTTTCGCACGAACTGCGGTTCGATGTGCAAAAACTGAGGGAAAATTGCGATTTTGGGATCTCCGATGTAACCCTTTCGCACAAAATGAGGGTCGAAGTGCAAAAAACTGAGGTAAAAGTGCGATTTTGATGTGTCTCTGTCAAAGCTTATGCGTGTCAACGCTCTTCTGTGTAAAAGCTTGTGTGTGTGTGCACGCTTTGTTGTGTACAAGTTTTTGTGTGTAAGCGCTCTTCTGTGTGAAAGCTCCTGTGTGTCAAGATGTCTGTCTGTAACCGCTTTTCTGTGTAAAACCTTTTGTGTTGACACGTGTCTTGGTGCAAACGATTTTCTGTGTAAAATCTTCTGTGTGTAAACGTGTCTTGGTGTNTGTAACCGCTTTTCTGTGTAAAACCTTTTGTGTTGACACGTGTCTTGGTGCAAACGATTTTCTGTGTAAAATCTTCTGTGTGTAAACGTGTCTTGGTGTAAAAACTCTTCTGTGTAAAAGCTCCGGTGTGTAAACGCCTTTCTGTGTAAAAGTTTTCTGTGTGTAAACGCCCTTCTGTGTGAAAGCCCTTTTGTGNTGTAAAAACTCTTCTGTGTAAAAGCTCCGGTGTGTAAACGCCTTTCTGTGTAAAAGTTTTCTGTGTGTAAACGCCCTTCTGTGTGAAAGCCCTTTTGTGCAAAGACGTGTGTGTGTGTGTAAACGCCTTTTTTGTGTAAAAGCTCCTGTGTGTCAATGGTCTTGGTGTAAACGCTTTTAGGTGTGAAAGCTCTTGTGTGTAAACGCTCTTCTGTGTAAAAGCTGCTGTGTGAACACGCTTTTCTGGCTAAAGGTTCCTGTGTGTAAACGCTCTTCTGTGTGAAAGCTCCTGTGTGTAAAGACGTCTGTGTGCAAACGCGTTTCTGTGTAAAACCTCTTGTGTGTACACGCGTCTTGGTGTAAACGTTTTTCTGTGCAAAAGCTGCTGTGTGTCAACGTGTCTTGGTGTAAACGCTCTTCTGTGTAAAAGCTCCTGTGTGTAAAAGCTCTTTTGTGTGAAAGCTCCTGCGTGTAGANAAAAGCTGCTGTGTGTCAACGTGTCTTGGTGTAAACGCTCTTCTGTGTAAAAGCTCCTGTGTGTAAAAGCTCTTTTGTGTGAAAGCTCCTGCGTGTAGACATGTCTTGGTGTAAACGCTCTTCTGTGTAGAAGCTCCTGTGTGTAAACACCTCTCTGTGTAAAAGCTCCTGTGTGTAAATGCTCTGTGTGAAAGCTCGGCGTGTAGACATGTCTTGGTGTAAACCCTTTTCTGTCGTGCGAAACAATCAGCTGTCACACATCATGCCAGAGTTGTCATTCATGGTGAATTCACCAACATCAATCATCATATCATTCCTTGTCATTCATTCATCATCAGTCATGTACCGCTGTCTTTTATCTTCTTCTTCCCAACTCTTTTTGTTTACCTCCTCCTGCTTTCCTTTCGGGCCACACTGTCGTCTAGTTTTTTCAGACTCGTGAGAACCGGACTCTGCGATACTTCGTTGCTAACTTGCACTGGGGCACTGGTGCCGGCGAGGTACATGGCCGGAGATGACAGAAGGGTACTGCAAACGGTATCTGCCAACCCGACGGCGCAATGGCAATGTTATTCGTTATAACATTGACCTGCAGCAGCTATCCTTGCGGAAGGTTTCTGGCATTGCCGCTGAGTTGCTNACGGCGCAATGGCAATGTTATTCGTTATAACATTGACCTGCAGCAGCTATCCTTGCGGAAGGTTTCTGGCATTGCCGCTGAGTTGCTATATCGTCAGTCTTGGCCACAGCAATGGGATGTTTCCTTTCTGGAGGATTGCCTTCGGGGCGCAGACGTCGGGCATGATCTCTTACTTCCCCACTTGACAGGGTTCTCAAAAGCCCTCGGGTTGCTGGCAGCGGATGCCTCTGGNGGATTGCCTTCGGGGCGCAGACGTCGGGCATGATCTCTTACTTCCCCACTTGACAGGGTTCTCAAAAGCCCTCGGGTTGCTGGCAGCGGATGCCTCTGGGGACGAGAGGATGGGATGGAGAGCATCGCTCGGTGGCAGAATCTTCTTTCCAGGCAAGAGCATGGCTGAGAACCTCGGCTCACTGCTTGGTGTGACATGGNGACGAGAGGATGGGATGGAGAGCATCGCTCGGTGGCAGAATCTTCTTTCCAGGCAAGAGCATGGCTGAGAACCTCGGCTCACTGCTTGGTGTGACATGGGGTAGAGCCATTGAAAGCCACGTGGCATATGTTTTTCACGGCTTTCTTGACATTACATGAAGCCAATCGATATTGCATGGGGCGTTTTGGGCGGCAAAGGTCCTGAGGGTCAATAGCTGACATGTAGCAGTGGGGAATTGCAAATGCCGTAGAAAGTCGGACATGTGTTGCCTTTGTGGCATGCCAAGGATTCATGCGTCGGTGGTGGAGAAGTTATCAACATATGGCCGTCGTGGGCGTTCAGTGTCCGAGGGCCTTGTTGTCGATGACTGGCCTGGGATCCTATGCAAGTTATGCCAATTGGCAAGGAATCTTTGCACGCCATCGGATTTGAACAATTGGCGTTGGGNAGGGCCTTGTTGTCGATGACTGGCCTGGGATCCTATGCAAGTTATGCCAATTGGCAAGGAATCTTTGCACGCCATCGGATTTGAACAATTGGCGTTGGGAGGAGGGGTTGTGGCAAGCCGAAAAATTGGAATNGTTATGCCAATTGGCAAGGAATCTTTGCACGCCATCGGATTTGAACAATTGGCGTTGGGAGGAGGGGTTGTGGCAAGCCGAAAAATTGGAATTATAGTTTTTGCAATGTCGTGTTTGAAGGGCATGGAACGGGCCACCACGGTATGAACATGGTGTGGTTGGGGGCAGGAGACTCCTGTCCTACGGCAATGGTGTGAAAACGGCAGTGCAAGGACAGTGCGCGGAGGCAAGCGGAAGCGGGCGCAACAGTAGCGAAGTACCTGGGCCTATGTTTGTTCTGCGACGCATCTGGCATTGCCTGCTGATGTTGNGGACAGTGCGCGGAGGCAAGCGGAAGCGGGCGCAACAGTAGCGAAGTACCTGGGCCTATGTTTGTTCTGCGACGCATCTGGCATTGCCTGCTGATGTTGTGGAAAGCTGTGAAGAGCAGTGGTGCCCGGGCAACCCCTGAAGTGGGAGCTATCCCCACCGTTCTGGATATGGGATGATTGTGAAAAATTGGGAAATTGACCATCAAGAATTGTTGTTTAAGCATATTTAATCAACAAATTCTAGATATGGGTGTGTTTCAAACGAAGGGATACCCTCAGTAGATGGCAATGTTAGGTGAGAAAATGATGATTGACTATCAAAATCTGGGGTGCGTAATTCACAGACAAACCCATTTCTGACAAAAGTTGCTGGCTGTTGGTTTATGTTGTGCATTCCGCTTTATTGGACACCCCACCATTGATACCCGAAGGTAAAAGCGTTTCAGACTGTTATTAAGGATATCACTGAATCACTGAAAACTGAGGTAGAACCCATGAGGTTGCACAATAGGAAATTTACTGTTCTTGGTTGTAGGATATCCGCAATGCTAACCACACATACCCAAGTATGTAAAGATGTAAAGATATGAAAGATAATATATATATATATGTATACATAATTATTTATTATATATTGTGGACACAAAGTGACACAATTTTTATCCACCACCTGCCATGGGTCCCCATCCAGGTGTAGCCTTCTTCTCAGCTGCCACCATGGCCACATCCCTTGCCTCATCGCTGCTGCAACCTGCGCCTTGTTTCGTGTTCTCCCCCGTGCCAGCAGGTGGACGGAGATTTCACCAAATGGTAAGCTTGGGTAGATGATTTGGCATGGTTTGGGTATAAACGATCTATTTCTGGTGGTGTCAACTGAATATGGCAATGATAATCATTGGAAATACCAAGAACATATGAACATATTCAGTAGAATGGCGATATTGATGATCAAACATAGGGAAATAAACACCAATGAGGATGGTGAAGGTTGGGGGGACGTGGGACGCGTGGCAAGTTGGGTGAAAGACAGCACCGGCACTAAGAGATGTCCCTCAACTGAAGGGCTTCAGAGTTGGTTGGTCCAGGGTCCCTACCTGCAGGTCGCTTCTCCAAGCGATGGCAACGATCGGTAAGGCCTTTGCGAGGCTTTTCTCTGGGGGTGGTACCTTGGATTCGTAGCTCCATGGTGGATGTCACGGTCCAATGGTTCTGCTGTGGGATATGGTGCTGTGTTGTGATGGAGTGTATTTGATGTGCTTTTGTAGGAAGTGGTCTGTTCTAGCTATGGACATGGAATTTGATGGTTGCAATTGCGGAAGTTGTTGCTAGCATTGGAAGTGACAAATCCAAAGCATACTTGGATGTGCATTTCAAGTTGGTATGCAGCACGCAACCAGCGTCTCTTCGTGGGTTTGCCAATCGCAAATGGCATCAACGTACGATTTGAGATGCATCAACTTCGTTGTTTACGTATGATTGTAGAATCAGGCTGAGATCAATGCCATCATATGTCCCATGGTTAAAACTCATTATAGTAGTAATGGTCATTCATCTTATAGTAGGAATCCAAACAGCATGGTCATCAAAACCAAAACATACTCCTGGGTTGACGACCATCCCCAATGCAGGTAATGCCATCATGTTAGCCCAGACCCCCCTGTGGTATGTTTGGTCCCCAGGCACTGGTGGTCTGTCCAGTGGCGTCGGCCTCCTACGTGCTGAATTCAATTTGGTTTGCCAGGTGATGGACTCCGGGTGGTGTTCCCCATTTCCATTTGATATGGTTGTCATTTAGCTTAATGTGGCAAAGCCAACAACAAACATATGGGGATGGTTTAGTATTAGTGACTATTAGGGATGGTTGATTATTTGGCTTCCCACATTAATATGATAGTGTGGTTCATGCTGGTGGTGATTCATTATTGATGCCTATGATGTAATGTGGTTCTGTATCATATACGGCGTCAACACACGGCTTGGGATTTGTTGGTGTAAATTTTGTCCCCAACAGTTGGGTGATTTTTAGATGCGACATTTCACCAATGAAATCGGATTGCTGCCTTGATCCACGGATTGCAACGCACAAATCAAGGATTCCAATGATTCCGATTTGCAAGTTGTTTTGATACATTTCGAGACTTGTGTCACCAGCAAAGCCCCCAATTTTCAGAGCCATACTGATGTCGTCTCAAAATTTGAACCCCGCAACTCAGTCCAACACCTCCGTTTTCCCAAAACGCTCAAAAATTTGGGACGTGCCCCCAGTGTCAGGCCTTCATGGCTGTCTACAATTCCACTTGCTTTCTGGGAGCCACCATGGCCAGACACGAGGCAGCCTATCCCAACGGTGGAGAGATCTTGCGGATTGGAACCCAAATATACTAAGCGTCATAAAGTTGTATTGAAGGATTACTTTGGTACTTCAATGTTTTTCCATTTATGGTAGTCATATATGATGGGTTACTGTTATCTACTGGGTGGATCCTTTCAAACATGTTCTACGAACCCCACCGAAAATGATTGTGCCTGACCAGTCTTAGCCCAATAAACCCCGTCTTTGCAAGCGGTACACGCGCGTGGCAATGGGGGAAATGTTTGACTCCAAAGACCCTGGATGGATCGATACCAATAGCGGCCAATGCCTTCCTCTTTCCTGTGTCCCATTCTGGTGTAGAGAAACTCGCCCCGAAAATCACACAAATTATGCTAGATAATTTGCCCATCCATTAAACTTTGCATTGTTTGGATATGTAAAGCCTCCAGCGCCCGTCTACAGTTTCAGCTGGAAAAAGAAATATTCCGAACTTCCCT
Source organism: Symbiodinium sp. clade C Y103 (assembly GCA_003297045.1). Taxonomy (NCBI): domain Eukaryota; class Dinophyceae; order Suessiales; family Symbiodiniaceae; genus Cladocopium; species Cladocopium sp. clade C. Next base: position 121,730 of record BGPT01000735.1, read on the forward strand.
GGGTTTGGTAGGTCGAATCCTCATTTCCTACCTTGGTTTTCCATGGTTCTGATCTCAATTCCCAAGTTATATCCACAGTTTTTTCCCATTTTCCCAGTGATTTCCCATTCTAATCCCATGTTCTCCATGTTTTGCAGGTACCCTTTGGCCATTTCGCATATGGAATTTTCAATGAGCATCACCATTGTTAATAGGTGATCATCTACAAATGATCCATGTTCCATCGCCACATTATCCTCTGGTAATTTAACATAGCTATTGAAAAATGAAATAGAAATAGTTGATTTACCTACCAAAAAGGATGACTTCCCATAGCAACCGGTTAAGGTGCCAAAAGGTATCATCACCCCATGAGAAATTATGGCAAAATTGAAAATGGTCTATCAATGGTAAAATATTGGAACAACATAATAACGGGACATTTCCATTGCCATGTCAGTATCCAAAACCCTTGGCTGAAATAATCCCATAAAATATACAGAAATGTCATCACATGCAAAATGATCCTATAGATATCTCTAGACCAATATCTACATGTGTCATAAATAAATAAATAAATAAATAAATATAGATATATATATATATATTTAGACGCGTATACATACATGAATATGATCATATGCATACTACATGTATATGGTTTATCTGTAGATTACCACAATTCCAGTCCCAGGTGACCAACAAGGACCCCTGCAAGCGCGATTGGGCCTTCAACCGCGTCGATGCGGTCCTGGAGTTCGCATTGCCTGAGGCAATACAGGCCATGGCATCAACCAGGGGCTTGTTTGTCGGGTGAAGACGGATTTAGTTGGATCATCGCGTTGTTACCATCAAACAAGCGGATTTGCAAAGATGCTGGCAGCAAAAACGATTTCATCGCCATGTTGATGGGATAGTTGCAGATGGGATGTACCACAGTATAGTTGCTTCAATAGAGATTATGCCGTAAAAACATGTGGTGAACATCAACCACAAGCATAGGGATATCAACCAGAAAGAACCGAGATATTGACCAGCAAACATTGTTGTCCTGACTAGCTGGGAACCCCTCGATCTACTGGGACAGTATAGGGAAATCAGTCTCAATCAGTGAGATTCCCAGAAACTATGAACTATGATAGAGGGGCCGGAATAGGGGATGTAAATGATACAACTCCAGAAAAAGATGTTATCTATTGGGGGTGTATACCTGAATTTTGACCCACAATTCAAAATTATTTGCAATTATTGTGTGGTGATGGTTTGTTGGAAGATTATGAATATAGAAGTTCAAGAGGTGGATTCACCGGCAAGAAATCGCTTTTTAGATCTTTTTAGCCAAACTGAGACCTTCAAAATCAATCAATTATGTCTCCTATTGAGTCTGTATAAAGTTTACTGCAATACACATACACACAAGCATTGTACATGTATTCAATTATATCTAATTGGTATGCTTTCTGCTNTTATGTCTCCTATTGAGTCTGTATAAAGTTTACTGCAATACACATACACACAAGCATTGTACATGTATTCAATTATATCTAATTGGTATGCTTTCTGCTTTGGTTTATCACCTGTTTTCTCTTCGAACTTCCTGGGGTGGATATCACGCGACGTCACGTAGGTGGAAGTCACCATCGATGTGAAGGGCGGCGACATCCAGGTGGTTGGACGACGGAGTGCTACAAAGAAACCCATGGGTAAAGTGGCNCATCGATGTGAAGGGCGGCGACATCCAGGTGGTTGGACGACGGAGTGCTACAAAGAAACCCATGGGTAAAGTGGCAAATCATTGATAAATCATTGGGGACAATCATGGAAAATCCAACCCAAAGAAGATGGAAAAGTGTGCAACCAG
>BGPT01000735.1:161769-193367 GCA_003297045.1 Symbiodinium sp. clade C Y103
TGAACGCTCTAAAAAACAACGGCTGTGGCTTGAATGGCTCCCCAGAAGCGCCTGGAAGCCTGGAAGTCCCATGGCACAGGTCAAGCTAGACCAGAAAGGTAAGGCCAAAAGACCACTGAGTAAGATGAGTCCCACACCTGCGGTGGTCCCAGGCGCCGCCCCTGCCTTGGCTAAGNAAGGTAAGGCCAAAAGACCACTGAGTAAGATGAGTCCCACACCTGCGGTGGTCCCAGGCGCCGCCCCTGCCTTGGCTAAGGCCGGGGTCGGCGGATATAGCACCCCCTAAGAATGCCGAAAACGTGGACAACTAGAAATATGAAGTAAACACATGTAAACACATCATCTAAAACAGGGAAAACTCAACTCGCCATCTTTTTTGGGGGTTGCTATGATCCATATCAACAATAAAGGATGCCAAAAAAATGTCAAAAAGGTGTTCCATATGGATCTCCATTGACTTGGATCAGGAGCAAATGCTCTGCGGAGTGGAAGAGCCCTTGGACGTACAGCAGCTGCGGGTCACAGCGCGGATGGAGGGCTTTGATGGCGACTTCAAGGAGCAGATGACGTGGGGATGATCCAATTCACCGGAGACCCGAAACAGTGCCACGTGGCAAGCTGGGAAATCCCCCAACTCAAAGGGAGAATCATCGAAGTAAATGATGGATTTTCAACTGCTAAATGGATCAGGATGGTGAAAAAACCGAACCAACCGCATTCTAAGGACTAATGTTTCAGGTGAAACCAGTTACTAATCATGGGACATCAAAATCAAGCTTAATTTTGACCAAAACAAGCCACTTTTTGACCCTTTCAAATTCGTCACCTGGGTTCGCTCTTGGGACCCCAAAATCGAGGTTAAACCCAAGATTAACATCTAATTTCAATCCAAAATATCTTGGATCTTGGGTTCAAATGGCTATGCGTCAAAATTGGCTACCCCAATACTAAGATGGTCAATACTAAAGATAGACCAAACCATCAGGTGGTCCTTAAATGGGTCGTCAATTTTGACCCATTCCCAAATGGCGGAGACCCCCAGCTGCCCAGGAGATCTTTTGGTCGGTCTTAGAGTCCCTGGACGCTGAGCAGAAGCGCCGCTTCGTGGTCTTCGTGTCAGCCTGTGGCAGGCCCGATGGGTCGGGGGTACATGAAATTTGCTGAGTTGATCATGGAAAACGGGGATAAAACAATGGGAAAATTCGGGAAGCAAGAAACATTGGGATTTTATCATCGAAGATTGGGACTTAACCAACAAACACAGGAATTTCACCCTGAAATTGGGCATTTGAGCATGAAAAACATAGGGGTTCAACATAGTAGGATGGCCCAAGAGTGATGTCACTTGGGGACCCAGAAAACGACAGGTCAATTTTGTTGGGAGCCCCAAGCTTGTGCACCCTAGGATCCCAAACCAACCACATTTATCGTTGGCTGACTTGGGATTGATAAATCCAATTTCCAGTTCGTCTGATGGGAAAAGAGAAGCGAATCCTCTACTAGTTGGAAGTCTGTTGCTGTATTTTCGCATGTTGCTTAAGCACCCTAGTTGATGTTTTGGGCGGTTCCAATTTCCTGCCTACCAATTGTCACTGTTTTGGGGTGGCCACCCTACTTCATCAACCAGGGCTGATGATTTTTTAAATCATCATATTTATCCAGGGCTGGTAGTGCTCTGGTAAATCCAATAATAAACCATCCCCCAAAAATTTACCATAAATGGGTTGTGTAAACCATCCCCAAATGGTAGTTGTTTGTTGGCATTGGGTTGCCCACATTCATCATATCAAGTCTGGCTTTGATAAGACTCACTGGATTGGTTTAAGGGAAAATTTGCAGGAAACCCCTATATTTGATGGGAAAATCCATGGTTTCCTGTAAAATTTCCCATTAACTAATCCATTGAAAGACCACAAGAACAACTCCCTGGAACCCTGGGACCCTGCACCTCCGGGACGGTGCTTCAGGCGGCCTCCTGAGGGTTGGCAGCATTTCGAGTTGCAGGTGCAGAGGCGGCGACTGGCACATCTCTCCGACTTAGCTGGGGAAAACCTTGGTGAATGGATATGAATGGTAGGATAGCATGCGATTTCTTAAAGATAAAGTCATGTCCCTCAAAAGCATGTGAAACTTGACTTTTCTGTGAGGTATCTAGAGTTTGACTCAGTGAACATCCGCTTCCTGCAGGAACGGAGATGGAGATGATCGTCTTCCAACAGTGTGGACCCTGAAGATTGTGTTTCAATGCTGCGGTTGACCCAACGGAGCTGCAGACACCGACACCAGAGACACGACCCAACAGTGATGTTTAAACATGTTTAAAGCCTTGCAGTAAACCCAACAGTGATTTGGATAGGACCTCATGGAAATGTTGAAGGGTACACCAGAGTTTGCACAGAGGCCTACACGTGCTTCACCTTGCTGCTTCTTCCACGCTACTCCAGCGGGGAGGCGAACACAGATGACTTTCTGTTGCAAAACTGCCGTGAACAACTCCCCCGAATTAGATAGAGCAGTTGGGTATGGGTCAAAATTAAAGACCTGGGGGACCACAGATTTAAGTTTATGTTTAGTATTAACCATCCATTTTTGGGGATACCCAATTTTGACCCATACCCAGTTGGGAACCTGGGCATTATGGAGAAACCATCATCTACAAGATTCTGGAAAGATCTTCGAGAATTCCAGAGCATACACCCAAATCATGGTCAGGTGCTGCGCGAGAGACTCCTGGCGGCGATCACGGAGACGGAGGTGCCAGGGGAGTAACCTGGAGTCCTCAGAGCGCAGTGGCATCGCTGTGGGTTTATGACTGGGTTGATGGTTGATTGTTTGTGTTTACTATCCAAAACTGGGAGATATACCCCGAAAAGCAAACATATCATAGATTGAATGGGGAGGAGGATTTTCTACATTAGAATGGATGAAGTCTGAGTTGACACAAGACTACTGTCACAACCGAATATTGACTGGCAGTTTTGAGTGTTTCGGGGACGTGATTTCTATGGAATTCTGTGTTTAATTGGAATCAGAATCGGAACGTCCATTCCCAACAATCGCGGGCATATGTACTTTCAACCACATGCTGAATTATCTACAATAGCAACCAAAAAAGGTGATTTTCGGCACCTCTGCGATTCTTGCTGGTGGAGTTGTTGTCTGATGACTGGTGGAAAATCCATCCCTTTTAGCTTTGTCCATGGATGACATTTGAATTAAACCAATTGAAAGTTACAACAAATGCAGAATAGATCGAACAAGTTGTAAACCCCAAAATTCTGAGGTCAACAAATCATATACAACCACCCATTAACATGTTTTTTCTATCTATTTTGGGGGGTTTCCCACAGGTGGATGAATTGACCGATTGACCCATCGTTCCTTTTTCGTTTCAGTCTTCACGCACAGCACCAGGGATTCGGTCTCAGCTGATGCGGCGGCAAAAATGTAGGATTCCTTCTGAAGTGGCGCGACGGTCAGTTGTGCAGCAAATTGATGGCTGCGGGTCAACTTTCCGCATTTCCGCCAAAGATGTTGAAAAGGAACTTGTGGCTAGTTAGTTACTGGACGAGACCCACTTGCAGTTGATTCATCCACATGTTTCCGGATGTTTTTGGTTGGTTCCATCGAAAAAAAATCCAAAGAATATACCTTGGACTATGGCAAATCCATCAACACATTTAAATTAAGTGTTACCTCCAACCCCCTGAAAACCATCCGCTTTTTTTTCGATAAAGTGGAACCCATGGAGATGGCTGCAAAACTGGCACTTGCTGCTGATGTCATGTTTAGCCAATGAGACGACTCGCCGCAACAGGGCAGCAAAAATACAGGCCGCCGAGCAGGGCGTTCACTGATGAGTTGCGCTTTGGAGCCTGATGAGTTTGGGGGGAAAGCTCCAAATCCCATGGGGTTCATATCATCATCTTCCGAAATTTATGGGAAAATGGCCATAGTTGATAGTTGGGATATCCCACTTTTTTATTGTCAAACCCAATTGGATGCGGTTGGAATCTATGGAGGAAACGGAACATGGTATATAACCGGAGCTTCCAAATGAATGAGATGGATGCACGGTTGAAAAAAATCTGTCTTGGGCATCACTTCAGATTCTTTTGGGACCAATTCTGCCTTCCGAAAACTGAGAAAACTGATATCGGGGCAGCCTTCACGAGTGTTGGATTAGTTGGTGATCAGGGGTTGATACTATTGGAATCTCGTGCTAGTGGAAGAAGTGGACAATAGGCGGTGGGTCAAAATTTCAGGAGTCCACAGAGTTTGGTGATGCTGAATGAGTATTTTGAACTCTCCGATTTTTTGTGATATTGCAGTAAACCCAACAATCAACCAGACCCAATTTGTCAATTTTCCCAAATTTACCATCTGAGTCTGAGGCTATTTTCAATCACGAAAAAGATTGGATTGACTCAGGTCGAGCAATTGATGAGGCAGCCGTTTTCTCTCCAGGGCCAGATTTTGTGGAGACAGTGGGGCCATGATGGGGTGCCACGAAGTGATGCTACAGTCTGATGATACAATCTGATGGTTCATAAGTATAGTTATCAGTAGTTTGAAAATACGTAAGCCCCAGGGCCCCGGGAAGATAGAACAGGTTTTTAATCGTACTGAAATAATGGTAAAGCAATGTAAATTACCTTTGTATCTTTTTGATTCTCTTTGGGGTTTGCAATACCCATATGATACTATCAACTGTCAGTACTCTCCCTCCCTCTGCATTGTAATCCCATCCGCCTAATGATATGAAATACTCCCAATATGGTACATCAATTCACGAATAGATCCAATATATTCCACCAGGGTGTCTCAGGGAGCGTTTCATATTTCAGTTTGGCGAATCATTATAATTATCTCCATGATATCCCCAGTATGGTTGGTTTCAAATCCCAATTTTTGATTGATCAGTTATGGTTGACTTAAATCACATTTCAATTGATCCGCATTATCGTTGTTTATCCCGGATTATGATGATATTCTTTGATCCCCATTGATATCATGAGCAACTATATCCCCATTCTGGGATTTCATTGGTTTAATGAGCATATACCATCCGGTAATGAAACATGGCTTGCTGGAATGTTCCTCATCTATAGATCATTTGCCCAGCTAGAAACCTCCATGGTTAGTTCGGAAATTTTGGTTTCGCTATGGTTTCCGTAGGATTTTCCTATGGGAATTTCCCAACAATCGCCATGTTTGAGGATGTTTCTGTGTCAGGCTCGCGCTCCTCATGCGCGCTTTCAGCTGCACTACGACTCGGTCCTGGCCAAGGTCAGGGCAAAAACATGGGTGTTTTATCAACAAAACATGGCTATTGAACCAACAAAAATGCTGCTGATTAATAGTTTCAAGATGATGATTTTGCTATTCAGCGTTGTCTCTTTGGTTGGGTTGGTTGGGTTGGTTAATAGAGGGGCGATAGTTTTCACAGGGGAATTTCATGGGTTCTCCACTGATGTTACAATCCTGAAAATGAACTCAGATGATTTTCCTATGGGAAATGGTTTTTCTTAAACGTTTCATGCTAGTTTTCAAGGGTACCATGGCGCGGTTGTTGATGGTCAAGTCCCAAACTTTTTCATCAAGATCTCCAGATTTGATGGTTTAAATCCACATATTCTGGTGATTTCTCCCCACTCATTGATATTTAAAACATTTTAAACCCAAGTCTTGCTGCTGAACTCCGATTTTGTCTAGCTGAAATCCTCATTTTTGTTGGTGAACTCCAGAAATTGTAGGTGAACTCCATCCCCTAAGTCATAGCTGGTGAATGGATGTTTCATTGTCCCAGTCATATGATCATTTCATGGGTTTTGACCCATCCCCAAATGCTAATCCATTTCATCCATCGGCTACTCACCAAGTTTTCCTTCTGTTTTGGTGGGCTAAATCATGTTTTCCTCCAATTTTTTCGTGAAAAATCCCACTGCCGATTTTTCCAGGTGGCAGGCCATGCAGCGGCCGACTTCGTGGTCTTCGCAGAAGCGCAGGGGACGGGCGACCAGGTGCGCGAAGGAAGGGGGAGATTCATCTTAAATGAGTGGCTTGAATCATTGGGATATTCTTTGACATAAAGATCATTATTTAACCAAAACATATTGTTGGGATGAATGGGGATTTAAGAATTCTTGGTTCAATTGGGGTTTCATCGGGATATGAATGGGATATTGATCGTATATATATATATACATACATAACCAACCTGATATGTGCCATGATCAAAACTTGGGGTTTACCTGTTTTTTTTGGGATGAATATCATTTGGGGTTTATAACCAAGACGATGGATCAATATGGTACCAGAGCTGGTGGGTCACCCATGGGACCAAAACTCCTTGATCCAACGAAATAACGCAATCCCCCCAAAAAATAGAAACATCAATTGCTGTTCTATCTTTTTTGTGGTGATATACTCCAAACTTGACAGTCCGTAAACGCCCTTTATCATGCTTATTGAGGACATCCGCAGTGTACAGCTTTGGATCTGCCCTCTGCTTATTTAACAGTTTGCTATGGAACATGGCCCATATAAACAGGTGATAACCATGATGATTTACCGTTAAACATGGATGATTTTGCATAGCTATGTTAAATGGCCAGAGAGTAGAACATCACCAACATTCACCAACCAAGATGCTTGTGTAGTGATTTCCACACTGCTCCAGATGTTTTTCAAACATGGGACATCGACCACCTCACACTGGCCGAAAATTGGTCGGCAACATCGGAAAACACCTCACATTTGGTGGCACAAGGCAGGCTTTCTCCCAGAATTTGTCACATTTCACGGGCAAGAACATGTAAAAACCTAGGGTTTTCGATGGGTATTCTCCATTTTTTTGGGGCAAAGACCTCCAACTCCTTTTTCGGTTTTGAGAGTCTGTAGGCTATGTTGCTCCACAACACGCGGATCCAACCCGAATGGTTGGTAGAGCTCGCGTGGGGGATCCCAGTGACTCCCAGGTTACGATGATGATGACCACTATTGTTAATTGTTGGATCAAAATCACTGGGTATGGGTTCAAAATTGAGTACCCCAAATGATTGGATGGTTGACTTTTTCAAATAGACTCAAATGACCTAGGTCCTCCAGGTCTTTGATTTTGACCCATACCCAACTAAACTAAAGCCATCGTGATAGTATCATTATTCCTAACTATCACTGGTATCATGATACTATCATTGCTCCTACTATTATTGTATCATTATTGGATGACTATTGTGATGACAACACTTGCTAAATGATCATGACAATGACGATGACAATGATGACGGTGATTCATAGTATACAGTATAGTATTTTATATTGACCATGTATCATCATGATTACGTTTTATGTACTGTAGTAGTTGTTATCATTATCATCATTCTCATGGTCATTTCCATTACGATCATTGGCCGACAAATTACGATTGCAGAGCACATCCATGGGGTCAACATTCTAGGATATGATTTGACAGTAGTATCTGGTTTCAGAAACCATGATTGGGCCATATAGTTATAACCATACAGAATCTGAGAATTCGCAGCAGCTGAGGCCCCACTACTTCAAGCAGATCCGGGCGGGAGAGGCTTCCATGGACCTCTGACGGATGCGAAAAAAAGTCTCTGCTGCGCGCTGGGAGTTGGGCGTTGCGGCTCAAAAGGCCGGTTTCTGTTACCAGCCCTTTATGGGGGATGCGTTTGTGGAGTATCCAAAAGATAAAGACAAAGACCAGTTTTGCAGAAATTTTCCAGACTGCCTAAAGCCAGTGGATCTGTTGGGCCCTCCCCAGCCCCCACATCCTCTGCGCTTGGAGCGACATTTTTGCGTTCTCGGCTCCAGTGGCGTGGCAGGGGGCAGCCGCCGGGGGGTTTGCCCCAGTGGGCGCTGTGCTCCCTCTGCCCGCTCGGGCGCGTGCTTGGCCACGTGGCCAGTGTGGCCAGGATGGTCAGGATCCTAGCGGTGGAGCATCATTTTCCCAGAAAAGTTGACTTACATGATTTCACTTGGCTTTTTTGGTCCGGGTATATCCCGTGTATCTTGAGACACAAAATCAAGAGATCCCAATTGGAGGATTTTCCATTGCCAGGTTCAATTCTAGAAGATATCATCAATCTCAAAAACCATGTTTCTTGGGCCATTTAGATTGATTTCCTCAATACTACCTTATGGGTTTGTCTAGAAAGGGGGTTTCCAGCATTTTCAGACAAACCCATATCATGGGAGATACAATCATGCACGGTGTCATTTTCTTCGGTGAAGTCCGAACCAATTCTAGATATTTCAGATGATAGCACACACACACACACCCCTTTTCAATCTGACTCATGCATTAGCATTTGTTGGTCAAATATCCCAGCGTCCCAGCGTATTATTGGTCATATTGGGGATATCCTCTCGGATATCCTCCCAGTATCTCTCAGTTATATTGGGGCTATTCTCCAGTTTAGCCGAAAAGAACGATATTTCTGGATAAATTGTAACGACCTCACTGAAATGTTACTGTAAATTGTGGCTAAGATAGGGATCTATCCTCAAATGATCAGGCTTTTCAGGTTGGTGCAGTATTGAAATACGATGCAAGATATATCTAGATTCATTCACCATATCTAGCGACAATCAACCATCTACGTCCGTGGGCTTATGAAGCATATGTGGCTATGGATCAATACCTATGTAAAAAATAAGCGAAATATCCATTAAGCCATAGAATATCCATCAAGCCGTCCAAGAGACTATCTTCCCATTCAAAACCAATGCTTATAAAATTCACCATCCAAGTCATCTAAGTCTATCGGCTTCTCCACCATAGGGGGAAGGACATATATCACAGCTTTGGCTCGCCCCAGGTGAGCCAGGGTCAAGGCACCTTCCGGGGGAAAGATGTGGAGAAGTTGGGACAAACACCATCAACACATGGAGGATTTCATGGATGTCTTTTAGTGCTCCAAAAGCTTGGATTTTCCCACGTGGGGTCTGCAGACATCCTTTTTGAGTGGATCAAATTTGGGATTTCCCTGGACTTTGGGATGATTTCCCTGCTGGGAGGTGGCAATTTTGGTGGTTTCCAAGGTATTCACTCCAGTTCAGTGCTTTGAGAATTGGATCGTCGCCCCTGGGTCCGAAGGGCAAGGGAAACTCCCCAGTAGTAGGCGATTTTGAGATTGAAGATGTGGGTTTTTCATTTTCTAGGTTGGAGTAGAGTACCGGAGGGTAGCTTGAACTGGGCTTTAGAACCAGACTTTTTCGTCATCCGTGGCACTGCTTTCGCAGTGCAACACGTTGCGTCAGGTGGCCATGAAGGGTTTTCGGGCACTCCGCTCTGGAAGATTAAAGAGCAGCGGGGATGCTCAGAGTGAGAAGTAAACGGCTGGTCTGGTGGGGATTGGCCAACCCCTCAAAGGCAACACCGGTAGATGGAACTCTGCCGGATGCCCAGGGGTTCATTGGTCAAAACTGAAGACTCCTTTAAGGACCAGAGATTTCAGTCTATTACTATTGTTCATCTTAACCATCTAAACAAAAATGGGCTACCCAATTTTGACCCTCTTTCCGATACGTATTTAACTTGATTTTCTTGATGAAGTCTCCGATCATTTCCCTTACCATGGGGATCTCCACGCAATCGCCAACCGATGACATTTTTCCGGTGATGTCTTTCTTCGCCCCGGCCATCTCCCTTAGCTACCCCCTACTGTACTTGGGTGTGCAGTTTCACTAATTCTTCTGGGTTGCATGTGTATATATATATATATATAATATAATATAATATAATATAATATAATATAATATAATATAATATAATATAATGTAATATAATATAATATAATATAATATAATGTAATGTAATATAATATAATATAATATAATATAATATAACATAATATATAATACAATATAAAAACTATAACATAACTATAACATAACTATAACCATAATTGTAGGGGCCCCATATCCTAACATCATGGAGCTTTTCACCCTCCCATAGGTCCAACGGGCATTCCCGAGGTATGCGGCTCAAAGAGAAGCCTCGATGGCCGAAAGCTTGGCTTACGTGGCTGCCAGGTCCAAAGCCCAGCGTGGGTAGGCATTTGATATAAACCATCACAGCTCACATGATTTGATATCTGTACAGCACCCATTTTTCGGTAGGCCAATTCTTTTTGGTATCAATCATCCTATTCATTTTACATCCAAATTACCAGCATTTACCAGCCGTAATCATCGAATTTAGATCCAATTTTGGGGCGCAACAACTCTCGCGGTTCCCCAATGGTACCCACTCCGCAGGAGCAAGCCGATCGTGCCACCCAATGTGTTGGTGGACGGGATTTGCATGGGGGGTGCAGGCGGGTCGTCTGCACTGGTCCATTTGGAAAATGGGTCTGTCTGAAAATGGTGTATACCCCCAAATGAAGGTTTCCTAAAATAGGGGTACCCCCAAATCATCCATTTTAATAGGATTTTCCATTATAAACCATCCATTTTTGGGTACCCCCATTTTAGGAAACATATGGAAAATGATGACTTGCGTTGATTGACCATCAACATATATCAAAATCATCAAGGGGTAGCCTATGTTCAGACATATCCAAATCACGAAGATGGATGTAGGAATAGGGAAACACAGGTCATGAGTCAGAAGCTTATGGGATTTGGGGCATTTCCACGAGATCATCTCGCTGAGAGGAGAACTGAAACGCCACAGGCCATCGAATCTGATAGCAATATATCGATTTCTCAAGCATGGTCATAATATGTCATCATTCTCAAATAAAGATATATATATATATATATATGTATGCAGGCACGCAATCATCATCATACATATAATTATCACACTATTTACATGTGAATATATATATATATATATACACATACGCGCCTTCATCACAACGGCTAATTACAATCTCATATATTATGCCTACAGAGATATGTAGGTACATAGCCCCATCGATGAGCGATTCTCCATTGCCTACGCTTATGCCTCACGGCCCATGACAGGTGCAGGTAAACCCTACACGCGGCATGCCTTGGTAAAGGACAGATGGGTCCTTTCCGGAGGTCGGATGAAGAATGGTTAACCATGTGGACGCCATTACCCTCTGGTAAACTAACATAGATATGACACATCACCATTTTTAATGGGAAAATCAACTATGAATGGCCAGTTTCAATAGCTATGTTAAATTACCAGAAAAAGGATAGTTTGTATCACCATAAACTGTTGATCAATGGTTGATCAATGGTTGATCAATGGTTGATCAATGGTTGATCCATGGTTGATCAATGGTTTGACAGCGTAAAAAAACAATGATAGAACCATCGTGGAGATATTTGGTTGGTGGATATTTTACAACCACTGAGGACTTTACCATTGGAACTGAGGTGCTTAAGCCGAAAATGAGGACATGAATGAACAATGATTGTTTTTGGTTTTTGGGGCAGATATTTTTCTTCCAGTGATGAACATCAGAAAGTATACCTGGAGATCCAGTGCGAAACATCGGAAGATCAGGAAGACATTCAGAAAACTCTCAGGAGATTTTAGGAGATGCTGATGTTGCATACATAGTATGATTGAGGCGATCACTGAGGAATGAGAAGGGGCATACAACCAACAAAATGTGGACAGTTGAAAGATAGTGAAGGATCCGAGTAGTTGCCAGCTATGAGATTTGACCCCACCATAAATCTCCCCCTGCTGAAGTCTACTGCTTGGAACCCAACGAATTGGGCTTGGAACATGATAGCAATGGACGCCTGGCAATATTTGCATTCTTGGCTTCGGACGGTAAATGAAGTAGCAATTTACTCGGTTTAAAGCTATTGCCAGGAAAATACAGGGATGCTACAGCTATATGGCTAACACATAGTGAAGATATGGCCAAGAAATTTCGAGAAATCATGCAACTTAAATCTTGGGACCCTCCCTCCAGCGCTGCAAAGCCCGCAGGACTTTCGGAAGGCGCTAATTGGGGATCCACTTCGGGACCACAAGTACCTTAGTGACCAGGGGAAGATAAGAAGATATTGGGAGCCTTAAAAACAGACTTATTCTCTCAAGATTTGCCTCCAGTTACATCACAATCTCAGTTTTCGACTGACTAACCGACCAACCAAGAATGGAACACTATTATGTGACATTTAATTGGTGTCCATTAATTATTGGTTTCGATTATAGTTTATATTATCTGATATTATTTTCCATTAGTTATTGATATATTATCAAGAATTTGGAAGGTTTCGGCCTTGGTTCCCAGGGCAGCCGTGGCTCTTCCCGTGCTAAGTCGTGCTTTTCAGTGCAGGTGGCAGACCGCTCCAAAGTGGATTTTCCCATGACTGGGCTCTTTGCTGATCAGGTGCCGGATGGCAGGCTTTCAATGGGAGATACGATTCCAGTGATTCTAGTGGCAACAAGGTATACACATATACACATGACAATACATACTCACGTATATATATATATGATTCTATATGAATATTTTCTAATTCATGTAAATATACTGATATTGAGGATAAGTCCCTGGTTTCGACCAACACCTGCAAGCACAAATGGGGATGATAAGTGGAAGCAGGACGGTCTCGCGAAATAAAACATCCACCGGCAGTGGTGGATTTTGATCACCCCAAGTCACTGGAAGTGGCGAGATGGTGCTTTGAATGGGTTCGCGCGGCTGGCAGGCACCCATAGGCCTTTATGCGCTCTTTGATGGGCAGTCCCCTGGCAGCAGCGGCAGGTTTTGTGGTTCATTAGACATCGTTGATCCCAACCTCCGACGGTGGATTTGGTCCTCAGAATAGGCTACCCCAAAACATCGCCAAATGGGTTTGTCATCATTTTCCCTATGAACATGTGCTGAAAAGGGGGATCAACCCCATTTTCAGACACATCCAAATATCATGGCTTTGATCTGGTTTTCTCTTAGGTTCACATACCCTCTGGTTATTCAACATGGCAATGGAAAATCCACTATTTATAGATGATTTTCCCATTAAAACCTCCATTTATAGGGGATTTCCAATTGCCACGCTTGATTACCGGAGGGTATGTTTATCATGTTCTTGGTTGTATCCCTATATACTATATATCTTCATGGCTTGCCAGATTGCCGCTAGCTCTGTTCTAAAACTTCAGGTCCTCTGCCTCCGAAGTCCCTGGGCACTTAGCCGCTGAGCCCGGGAACCCAGAGTGGGATGTTTTGGGATACTTGGATGTGCGTCTCAGTTAGAAAGTGATTTATATAACCCTATATATATATATATACACATAAATAATCATAGTGTACATGTGTATATATATATATAATATACATAAGTTGTCAATATGATATATATGATTTGATATGATATGCTGTGATATGATATGATTTAATATGATATGATGTGATATGATATGATATAAGGTGAGAATACTAGATGATGTAATACTATATTACACATCACTGGCAAAACTCCACATATATCTAGGATATACGATAGTCATGAAATAGCTACTAAGTGGGATGCACCCCCAGTACCTTCCTCATTTTAGCACAAAATGTGGTCCATGGTCACCATTTTGACCAGAAATGCTTTTTGAAGCCTCCGCATCCACAGGTACTGCGCCAAAAACTTCCATAAGAAGGTTCCGAGTTCTGCCATGGCTGCTGGTGCCACCATCTACTGTTTTTCATGATGAAATGGATCCATTTTGGAGGGTATAGATTCTCCATTTTCAGACACAACCATATTTCTGGATGAATTATGGTGACCACACTGAAGTCACGAAGTCACCATGGGAATTGGATTGGGGGCATCATTCCATTAAATGGGCACAAGGAAGCAGCTATTTTCAGGTTAGGGAATTATGATAATTCAGCCAGATATATGGTTTATAAATGTTTATAATGTTATTAAGCAAATAGACCATCCCAAAATTACCATAAATCTTATAAACTATGGGTGGTGTAATTCGGATATTTGTGATTTTCATCCCCAACGAATCGTCGGGACGATTGTGCCGGACCGCCAGTGAACCGCCGGACCGCCAGTGGCACATTGGGGTGAGCAATGTCACATTTAAACATCAAACTACCCTCTGGTAAACTAACATAACTATTGGAGATGGTGATTTATAGTGGATTTTCCCATTGAAAATTGTGATTTTCCATAGTTTGTTAGTCTACCAGAGGGTACTAGGGGGCATCTGACCAACCCCGGTCCACCATCTCTAGGCTAGGTGTTTTTTTCGTAGGAAAGCCTTGGGAATCTTCCAGAAGCGGCCAGGTTATGGACAATATCTCAAGTCTACCTCCAAACTGCACCAGTGAAACCTATGTGAAGGTGCGGCGTGTGCACATTTGGCTAGGTGGGATAAACCCGCAAACTCATCAGGTTGGGGCCGGGCGGAGTGACAAAGTGGAGAGCATTGGTGAGGCTGCGTACCTAATGCGTGGTTTCATTTCGGGGCCTTACGAATCTGTGCTTTGGCTTGGGATTTGTGTGGGGTAGATGCAAAAGAAGAAACTTCTGGCTTCTAGCCATGTCGGAATCTTTCCGGATTCCATCCCAGAACTCAAAAAATGAGCGATTTCATCAAAAAAGAGCACTAAAAAATGGTAGTTGAAGATGGAGATGTCCCAATTTTGGTTCCGATTTTCAGATCCCCAGGCAGCATTGGTGAAGAGTTTCGAGGATCTTGACAAGGCGCGGGGCGTGCAAACTTGGTGGTTGTGGGTGCTGGGCGCCCTGCTGGGCCTGAAGAAAATGGGTGAAACTACTATAGTTGAAGGCATGTCAAGGTCATGGGGAAGACAGATCCTGGAGAGTTGTTAAGGATTTGTGTTTTCTTCCAGCAATGTCGGTAAAACAATTATAAACCATCCCCAATTTTTCATTTTTATAGGTGGTATTTCAACATATTTCAACCATTCCGAAATGGGGGGGTATGTGGCATTGTTTTGCCAATTGGAAGATGGCACCCCAAAACGTGATGCTGCTTCACAAACCCATATAACGATGACGGTTAGAACTATGATCACCATCAACAGTAGCATGAACTTACCCATTATAACTTATAAGCATTAACATTAACATTATCTTTATGAAATATAAGTATCACCATCGACATTGGCATTAATCCTAACTTGACATTAAATCATCATTCTCCACCACAAATCTTAAAGAGTTCATCGGTCGTGAACAGCCCAGATCCCTGACTTGGCAAGGGAATGGATGTTTTGTTACTGGACTTGCACAAAAACTAAAGATCCCTACATACACCTATATACATATCATGAATGAACATATATTGACTAAAGGTGTAAGATTCAATAGTTTTTTTTTCCCCGAGATCTTTAGACCATAGATATCAGACTATATACATACTATACTATAGATAGATCCCTTTTTGTATTATATAGACGATAGAACTAGACATCTCTTCGCCGCAGGAGCTGATAGAAACTCAGCCAGACATCCAGGCGAGTGGGCGACCGTGGTGTTTCACTGGTTTAAACATTGGGATTTCATGATTTCATGAGATTTCATGGAATGGACATAGAATGGGTATAGAATGCTAAAATCATCTATAAATCAAGATAACTGATCTGCCAGAGTTTGCGAACTTGAACAGAAAATCATGTTTGATAATACTGCGATCCAATAGACTCACCATATCTTTTTAAACGGAGAATCATCGAACTAAATGGGGCCATCGCTTCCATAGTACCGGAGACCTTGATGTTGGTTTTACCTCCCCCATTGCTGATACCCAAGGTCCAAACTTGCATGTCGCTGCTTGACAGAATGAACAATCTCCAAATGTGTTGATGATTGTTTTGGTGATCTCACATGTGTTATCCCCAGCAAGTTCCCAATCTTTTTCTGATTTTGCTGCTTTCATGTTGTATCCCAGAAGTGGTTGAATGCCCAAAAATACAGAACCTCCTGGCAAAAGCCATGGGTTCCTTTGAGTTTTCCCGTCCACCTTTCCAGGGTCAATTATTTCCCCCCAAAAAAACCATTGCTCCTCTGCCGTGGTTCAGCCACAATCAACAGGCACTCAGGAATTAAGCATGTAGTCAGCCTTAAACCAATCCATTGAATCCATATGTCCATTACGCCCCAATTTTCTTGGTCAAAGCCTCCCATTTTCGATGCTCAAGACATATGGTATCGGTATCGGTAGAATAGGTTGATGCTGGTTCATCCCTCCAAAACATGGTATGATCGGCAACCTATTGGCTTTTGGGCCTCTCATTGGTTTCATCATAGTTTCTCAACATGTTATATCCAACTGGGTTTGACCACGTCTATTATGCATTTATTTATACATAACTCCCCATAGAGGAAATGCTTGGAATATCACCTTCGTGATCATGGCCACCCATTTGATCCCATGCAGCCCAGAACCGATCACTCTGAAGTTCCTGGAAGTTCTTGACATACCACCAAGTACCGCCGAGGAAATTCGTTGCTGCTTTTGGCTCAGGATATTTGGCTTGTGCCTCATGGGGCTGCTGAAGGTGTCCACCGACGGAGAGTCGTTGCCAGGGAGGAGACATGCATTGTTTGCCGGCGCAAGGTTGCTGAGCATTAGTGACTGCCGTGAATTCTGTTGCCGATGTGTAGTTCCTGCAGACTACTTGCTGGAGTGGTAGGACCAAGCTGCTAAAACAAGACTTGTTCCTTTTCGCAGCTTGGTCCCACCACTCCAAGCCAAGACCGGGCAAAGAAGTGCAATCTCGAATCCTTCAGGTGGAATGCCCCAGCTGCAACAAAATGGTTTCCATCACCAAGCTGTACAATCTGGAGAGCAACGGCTCGATGTTTCACCATGGCAAGTCGCCAGACTCAAAATTCCAGCTGCTATGCAGAAAAGATCCGCTGGACCTGGTCTTGGGGTAGCAGTCAGCAGATTTGGTACATGTGCATAGGATTGCATAGCCAGTTCCTCTACACAATTGGAGTAGAGTCGTATGTACAACACACCTAATACAATATAATACAATGGAATATTTCACCTAGTGGTCGCAAGCACAGTTCCACCCAAGACACGGTAAGACCAAACTCCATCATCATCATCATCATCATCATCATCATCATCATCATCATCATCATCATCATCATCAAAAATAACTTGTGGGCACCGGGGTTGCCACCTTGCATGCGTGGGTATCTCTGAAAATGGTGTATGTTCCCAAATAGCCATTACAAATAGGAAAATCTCCAGGATGGCTGTGGAGCTGCCGTAGCTTTGCTGGTTGGTGCGGAGTCCAAGTGGTCCCGCCCTTTGGGATCCATCAAAAGCATCAAGAAAATCAGGTCTTTGCTTCTTTTTTAGCAGCAAAGATCTAGATGTTTGATTTTTCTGTGGAACATTGATGTTTATTTCATGTTTTTACACATCAAGACCGTGATTTTTGATGATTTTTCAGCGTAGTTGTCAACAACAAAAAAATGGTCAGTATGTTCAACCATGAACAAATCATGTTTTTACTGACCAAAAGCTTTGTTCTTGACGGTTTAGGGGATACTTTCACCACAAGTGAAGAGTGACTTTGTCTAACCATTAAGGGTTTCTATCCTGCCAATTGTACCAACAACACATTTGGGGTTCCACCCACACTGGAGTGAAACTTACCATATGGCTTAGGACGGATATGTAGATGGATTATAAGTATGCTTGCTGAATGTTTTGCAGCCTGGACGATCGGTTGCAGCAGTTCAGGAGTTAGTTTGCCCTCGCGGCCAGAGGGCTTCTGATCTTGATGGTTGGCTCCAATAACCTCCGGTAATCAAACATGGTTGGGAAATCCGTGAACTAAATGGAAGCTTGAATTGGAAAATCATTTGCAGAAAAAGAGTAGGATTGTCCATTGCCATGTTTGATTGCTGGAGGGTAATATATTTTCAACGGGATGATTCTCCACACCTGCTTGCTGATTTCGACCATGTTTCATTTTTGATTCCAATGGGAGATGACGACGCTTTTTTTTTTGATTTTCCATGAGCAGCGGTAACCCCTTAAGTTTCAATGCTAAAATAGTCTAATCTTGGATGATTGGTTGCAGCCCTATTTTTCGGACATACCATTTCTCATCATCAAGAACCATGAATTAGCCATATGAATCCACAATTAACGATCTAAATCTATGCGCTTGTGAGTCATATCTGTATGTGTCAAAACTGTTCCTGGTACCCTTCTATTGAACCACCAAAATAGCTGGTAAATGGATGCTCATCCCCCGAAACATGGTATTTCATAGGCAACTTGATCCATCCCCATAAGTACAGCCACGTTTTTGCCACTTGAGATTAGTGCATTATTTGAATGTATCTATCATCCGCAATTCGGATCATCTAAATCCACTAATAATTCAGATAACGATATTATAAATCCCAGTTTTTTCGCCAGCCCATCATCTAAGCCCATCAGGGCCTTAGCCACGGCAAGGCGACATGCTCTTCACAGCGGTGCTGGGCCTTTGCGACGGACTTCTCTATGAGGAGCCGCCGATAGCTGGAGCAATTCGACTTTCGCCGAAACTTCGAAGGAAAACATCCAATAGTGAAAAAGGATGGAAAAGGCCTTGAGCCAATGGGAAATCCCCGTTAAATATCGATAAATGCCAGGGAGGTTTAGTTCGGGAATTTCATGGAACTAAGTGGGTGGTTTTCCGGCAAGCATTAAAACAACTTCGAAATGCCTTACATTTCCCCTCCAACATTTGATGTTGTTGAGTCTTGGAAAAGCACGAAACAATCCTTCAAAATTGCAAAAAAGAAATTGGAAAAAACATGAAAAAAATATCCCAACTCATGATCCAACATCATTTTTCTCCCTGCAAAATTGGAAAAACATGAGCCTCGAAAAATGTGGATCTCGAGTGATGGAAAGGTTAGGGAAAAACATCCGCACCAAAAGCTGGGGCGGCACCCAATCGTAATTGGCGAAACAGCCCATCCGGGGTCGTGTGACGCGCGACGCTTGGTAGCGTGAATCGTGCAAGCCAATCAGTGTGGTAATGTGTGGTAAACCGAACAAACCATCCCCAAAATCACCATACATGAGTTGTACAGACTATCCCCAAAGGATAAGATCAAAGGCTAAAGTTGAAACAAGAACGCCACATAAGTTGGGCAATTTGACACCACCTGTGGGGATGAAGATGCTCACTGGAAAGCCTCTGGTATTTACTGTGAAGAACCAGGTGTTCCTGCAAGCTTTCCAACCTAGGCGGAGAATTTCCCTCCGAATTTGTGCCCTGATCTCCATCAGTTTCTGCAGATTCTGCCAGGTAGACGGACAAGTCAAACCTCTGGGAAGGACGCAGGTGCCGGAATTGGGTGGAGACGGATGAGGATGAGGATGAGGATGAGGATGAGGATGAGGATGAGGATGACGATGACGACGATGATGATGATGATGATGAGGATGACGATGACGACGACGACGACGACGACGACGACGACGACGACGACGACGACGATGATGATGATGATGATGATGAATAATCAAGCGTCTATGAAAGGCGAATCTTGACCATCTATTCCTGGGCGTTCACTACTCCAGCATGCCACCTTAGTATTTCTTATTTTCCATACCTGAACATGGGCTCATGATCCTCAATGACTTTTTTTTGATATACTTTGATATGTACTGTACATGTTTTTATAAAAATGTGTGCATGTATCTATATATTTCAGATGATGCTCCCAGTTGGTTTTTTTGGTTCAGTGGGGTTGAAACGCCAGGGCCGACCGCACTTGGAAGAGAAGTCCCGGCTGTGGGACACTGAGTGGTGCAGCATCCAAAAACATGGAGTTCTACCAACAAAATATGGAATTCAATGGTTGAATTTAAGGGACACTCTACAGGAAACCATGGTTTTTACCAGCCACATACTGGGGGTTTCAAGTATCCCTTGAGCCAAGTTGGACTGGAGTGAAGGTGTGGAATTGATTCAGAATGATGCAGTAGGTGGTGACTGAAAAAACGAGCACATTGCAACATGCATACTCTACGTTGGGTGAAAAAACATTGGGGACGACCGGAAAATTGTAGCTTAGCCATCTGCATCTCTCTGGTGTTTGTTTGCATAGCCAATCCTCAATGGAACCAATGAAAGTACCCTCTGGTTATTTAACATAGCCATGGAAAATGGCTAATTTTGGATGATTTTCCCATTAAGACCTCAATTTAGTGCGGGGATTTTCCATGGCTGTGTTAAATAACCAGAGGGCAATATGCGGGAAGGATCAAGTGTGGCCATCGATCGCCTGCCGTGGCTTTACCCTTTCTGGCCATCGCCCGCGTTTTCCTCATCTGCTGTTGGTTCCAAAAAACCTAAATTGCCTCAAAACATTGAATTTTTGGTGGTTCTTCTGTATCAACCTGCAAACTTCTGCTTCTCTGTCTTCTCCCTCAATTCTCCTTGGTGCTGTAAATTTGCCACCAAAGCACTACAACCTCATCATAAATTATACAGAGAATGATCCTGAAATGGCCAAATCTGTTTTGGAATTGATTCTAAATCATCCACAAACAGGGAAAGATCATACAAATTCATACAACACCATCCATGAAATTGTTGTGTATCTAACATTTTCCCCGTTGGTCACACATGCTAGTTGCAAATTCTCCAGATATCACGAAACCATGCAACTCTCCCAACGATCCCTTCCCGCAAAAAACCAACATTTGGACACCAAGTCCCACAGTTATAGTAACCCCCTTAAAAAGCCTTAAAAGAAGATGCCGACAGGTAGGTCGTCCAACTATGAACAATTGTGATTTTGTGAGTTTTCTATCAGTAATTCGCTACGATTTTCGCATGTTTTTGTTTTTTTTGTGATAATTCGTACTTCATCCCACTGAAAATAGTGATAATAATTATTAATAATTCACTCCCGAAAAAAGATCGAAAAGTCATGGTGTATGCCCCCAAAAATAGGGATAATTCATAATGGTAATTAATTGGTATTTTCCCTGGGGTCATTCACCTTTGCTATCCTTTTGGGGGTTACTCTTCACCCCATTCAGAGTTCCCAGGCAACGCGCCGGCGTCACGGTGGTGGGCACCGGTCCCGGCAGTCAGGTGGGATTTTTTCGTGACGTGGCGACGTTGGTTTAGAATAGAAACTCATCTATCTACTTCGAGAATGTTCAACCTATGATACAATATAATACAATATATATATATATATACATATATGTATATATATATGTATATATATATATATACACATATATATATACACATATATATATATATTGAGTGATACTCAGTGACAAGTGAGTGATACTGACTGGTAGTTTCAGATACTTTTGCATGTTCCACAAAGCGTTGGGGATACGTTCGAAAGATCGTTCTCACAATCTTGCGAAGTGAGGGCTTTTGGAGGATCCCCTCGCGAGAATTGAGGGCTCCACCTAGATGACACAAGGTGGTGCTCCCCCGGCAATGTTTGGTGGTTTATTTCACCCCCATCTAACTAGTTCGATATATCTACCGTAAACCCTAGTGACATATTTGTTATGTTAACGAACTTCGCTATTGAACTAGGGCACCACCCTTCCGCTTCATCATGGAGGTTGCCATACAAGTCATATTAGTTGTAAACCAACTTAGCATATATATATATATATACATTTATTTATTTATTTATTTATTTATTTATTTATTTATACACATATATACACAAATCAACCATAAATCCATATAAGTCCACATTCTTGCATGCTAAATCACCGGTTTTGCTGGTTAAAACTTAGTTCACCATGCAGGGATTCTATCCCTTGGAGCACCCAAACCAATCTGCTGGTCAGATACAAACAGCCGATGGGCAGATGGCTTCGGTCACCCGGGGCATGGGCGACGTGGTCGGGGCCCAGGGAAAGGGCCTGAAAAAAAGGGGCGAGCCGTCGATATTTCAACGAAGATTTGGGTGATTTGACCATCAAAAATGAGGATTTGATGGGATATTGAAGGGGGATATAATGGGATATACAACCAACTTGATCTGATAGTTAAGTTTGGCACTTGAAAATTTAGGGGGACAACCCCCCAAATCCCATGGTGATCGCAATTTTCCCGATGAACAGTGCTATTTGGGGTACGAAAACCTTGGGGAGCTCTCTCTGCAGTGAACAGGCTGTTTTCGGGTAGCCCATGGTACCCCCATTTCAGACAAACCCAGGTAGGAACGCACGACGGTAGAGAACTGCTCGGTGGTTTCAAAGATGTTTTCCCCGCTCAACATTTGGCATGATGATGATGATGATGATGATGATGATGATGATGATGATGATGATGATGACGATGACGATGACGATGACGATGACGATGACGATGATGATGATGAGATGATGATGATGATGATGATGATTTTCCAAAATAGCCAATATTTTCGAAGGGATTGAAACCAGATACCAATCTGGACAATTAATATGGTCAACCCTATACTTGATAATCCCAATCTATAGGTTCATAAAACCCCCGAAGGGGTTGGAGTTGGGATGAGTTGGGTATGTTTTCTGATTTGGGGTTTGCCAAATTAGCTCAGAAACTGACAACAACCACAATCGCTAGTTGGTGAAACAAAGGGCGTAATTCAGCGGTTGAGAAGTGGAGCTGTCAGCGGAGATTTTCCCACAAAAATGAAACTATCACCGATGATCCTGGGGCATTTATGTAACTAGCAGGACTGGAGCTTACTCGGGTAATCAGCCCAAATCTTGCTGTCTGGAAAATCTTCCATTAAGATTACGATATTCATTGACATCTTGCGTTCCTAGTGAAAATTGTGATTTCCCAGCCAGCGATATTAGTTCTGCAGAAGGTAACCGCCATCTGATGTCAACCCTTGCTGCAAAAAAAAAACAACCTTGATCCGTGGAACTGGGGAAATCCTAGATATCTTTGTGCAGAATCCAGAAAAATGAAAAGGAACTACCCTCCGGACCTCCGGAAATCAAACATCATCAATTGAGAATCTCCAAACTAAATGGAGCTTTCAATGGGAAATCAACTATAAATGCTGGATTTTCCATTGCCATGTTTGATTACCGAAGGGTAACGATTTCGATCGTAGGTTGGGGGTTGAATCATGGACCCAACAACCCTGACTGATAAATTATTGGACCCATCAAAAAAATATGCCACCTGCTATCAAAGTGGGTTCCCATCCCCAAAGTAAATACCAAGCAGTGATCAGCATAAATCCAGAGTTGACACTAAGCTATGTTTGTGTGTAAGAGGGTAACCCCCAATGGTTGCAAGTTGATTCCCATTTCTTGACCCCTGGTTCCCTCCCCCAAATTCAATACAGAGCAGGGAACAACATAAAACCAGAGTTCAAATGGGATTCCCTAGCCATGTTTGACACCGCCTCTAGGTACCCGTTCCCACAGGGTCAAACGCGTGAATCTGAGGCGTGGAAGAAAACGCCGAACGGCGTGCCTGCGGCGAAGCTCAGTGCTGACTACCTGGGGGTTTGATCTGATTATTTGTTTCCAGCGATCAGATTAAACCCAACTTGCCTGCTATCAGATCAATCCATAGCAAAACTCAACTTCCCAGCTGGGATGTGAAGAATTCGCCATTGTCCAAAGGTCTGGAAAATTCTTGATGATCTTGTTGGAGAACATGGCAGACTTCACCCAAGTATGGCCATTGATTCTTGCTGAACATCCTTGTGACCAGGTCTTGTCGTGTATCCCGGAGATTCAGTCCACCAAGCTTTCCTGGGCAGAGAAGTCGCCTGGCGGCAGGATCTTGTATTCAGATGGTTTTTTGGGATCCTGGGATATTTTATGGGGATATGCACGGGTATATATATATATATATGTGTATATATATATATACATACAACATGTAGAATCTAGAACCAAGTTGACATGATGTTTAAGTGCGTTTGAACATGGGTTATACCCCCAATGTATAGCAATCTGAACTAGAAACAGGATGATAAACACTGGATTTTTGGGTACCCCGATTTTGGACAAACCCTAATAAGAGTTGAAGAGCAGCAAGAGCTGGGAGGTAAGCTCAAGCCGTGGTTCTCTGAAATGAAGCGGTACGAGAAGATGATTTTTTTTTATGTTATCAATGTTGACACAGGGAGTTCCTGTATTGCGATTTACTTGAAGACAAATTTCCACTTCCAGGGACTTCAAGCTCTTCCGCATTTCCATGGATGCACCGCATTTCCACAACATGGGGCCAAAATTGACTGAGGCAAAAATTCTTTCTGCTCAATAGCAGGCCTGTAGCAGAGGTGCAGCTTGCATTGCGGCATGGTGGGTCCCAGATTCAGAAATGGGTATGGAATGATGGTATGGATGATATTGAATGATATGGAATGATATGAAATTAGATGAAACATGAAACCCTAAACCACCCGAAATAGATGGCAGTTTGAAAACTGCCATGTTTGATGTGGGGAGCCTTCTCTACCATTTGTAACATCACGACACAACCAGGTCCCAGCAAGCTGGAGCTCCTGCAAAGCTGGTCGGCGAATGTCATTGGCGAAAAGACAAAAACACCAAACTTTGCCAGAAATGGTGATTTTTCTTTTCCACCATATCACCAATCTTTTTTTATCCTTTGGTCCCCTTCTGCTCGTTGTTTTTCGGATTCCGCATGTTGTTTTTTTGGTTTTTTAATATTTTTTTCCACTTTTTTGACAAAACTCAGATGATCATAAAATCATATGAATTCCATTCTGTGGTTGGTTGTTTTTTGGCTAAGATCCCCGCTTGTCGCACGGTTGAGATTCGCTCTACTCTATTTGGTCTTGCATACATCATATACCTATACAGTACACATACATCATATGTCAACCCCGGAATAGACTCCTAGTTGCTTTCATTGCAGATAAACTCACTTTTCGAGGGTATATGACTCAGCGTCAATCAGAGATTCACATCTTTTCTTCCCGCCGGTGCGAAGCAGCTGGCCCAAAAAAACATCAGGCATCTTGAGTTCCAAGCTGAAACAAGCCCACTTTGATAGGTTCTGTATCCCCAAATGAGTGTGGCTGAAAGGTTGGTAGCAAGTCATTTTTAGTCTTAACAATCCCAAAAAAGGTCAATCATTTTGAGCGCGCAATATGGATGGTCCTTTTCCCTCAAAAATGATGAGGATCTCCAGGAAAAACACCGCTGATGGCATCCCCAGATCTGGAATCCTTGTGTTCTCGTTGTGGCTTGTGATATCGTAGCTGTCCTTTCCCAATGCTTGAAAGGTGGTTAGACGGTTGGCTCCCCAATGAAGAACCAATAGGTAAGTGGGTAATGCATGGTACAGCAAATCCACTCTTCATTTTGCCGGACATCCCCATGATTCCCATGATTCCCATGATTCCCATGTATTGACTCATCTTGCCCCTCTTTTTGAACCATATACCCTCTGGTTATTTAATGTAGCCATGGAAAATCACCATTGAACCAACAGCTAATTCATCATGTTTGTCATCTATGGGCCAATATCCAATAGAAATTTCGGTTTTTCATAACAAACGGGTAATGCCTCTTTTTCCCAAGATATTCCCAAAACTTGCGGGATCCCAAGCTCTGAGAGATGACTGTTAGGCTTTTGCAGAGAAGGAACTCGTCGTGTCTTGGATGGTGCCGGTTTCCGGAGTGGAGTCCGGTTTCGATGGCGGGGAAAACTCTCGAAAAACATATAGGTAACTGATTGGTAACTATGAAGCACTAGAAATAACGATAGACAATGGGATTGTAATGGGAAAAATCATCTACCAACTGGTGCAGGATTTCTTCCATCCACAGTATGAAAATGTAAACCGATGCAGACCCCTTGTAAATTCCAGCCGCTTTAGATAATGAATTGAACTTTTTTCTATCTTTTGGGGGTTACTATACAAGACAAACGGATATGTTTATAGAGGGTTTCTAGTTGGGTAGCTGGGACACGAACCAACAGACAAGATGATTAGGCGTTGCAGACGGATTTCAGCAAGATTTCAATTTCCCAGCAAACATGGGGAGGTTTGCCTGCAAGAATACCCGGTGGCTCCAAATACGTTGATGCCTTTTGTCAAGTGGTTTGTACCAGGGTTGATGGCGGAGTCTTTTCATATGTTCCCTGAGTGAACCGCCAAATGGAAGCCGTTCATGTTGCACAACCACCCTCCAGCAATTGTGTCACTGTTTCCATCATTTTTGTCTTAGTTTACCGAGGGCTACTCCAACTTACTTGGAATCTTGGCAAGGTAACTGTGACACTGTGGGGACAAAACCTACTTGGAGGAGATCATTTCAATCAGTACCCTGGAACAGTCATGGCACACATGTTGTCCAATCATTCCAATGTTGTGGCTTGAAGCCGTGCAGTGTCTCAAGCCGTAGGGATCACACGGGAGCATTTTAGGGCCCTGGGTATGGCGCCAGTTGGTGCTTCAAATTGATGAACATCCGGTGCAGATCAGAGGAGCCAAATGGCCCCATGCGAACCCTGGAAGATGAGCTGTGACAAAGAGATGACGCGTATTGGTGAAGACGTTTTTCGCGTTCCAGTCAGTCAGATATATACACATAAATTAGTATCTCATATGTTACGTATGTACATGTATATATAGGTATAAATATACGATTCTTTTCTTTCCCCCAGGATTTTGGCAACCAACCAGATTCTCTAGGGGCCAAATTCTTTTGCCACCTCAACTTTCGCCACATTTGCCTTGGGTTGTGCCGGCTGGCCCCCCCGCATACTGATGGTGGCGCTGGGCGAGACTGTGTGGCTTGGCAGCAGAGGCTTTGCAATAGTTGACATGGAGGGACAGAGTTTTTGAGGATCAGGATTGTGCAAAAGATTGTGACTGAAGTAAACTTCTCAATGGGGGCAAAGGGATCTAAGAGAAGAGCCATACTGTGGCAGAAGTTTTGGCCTTCGCTTTGGCCTTGCAGGAGCAAAACTATCCCAGGTTTTTCGGGCTCTGCAATCTTTGAGCCCCGCTCTGTCATTCCAGGCCACTGGTTGAAAAGGGTGACCACATTGAGTCATCCCCACTGAAGAACCAGTCAGTGAATAACTCATGTTCTTTTACAGTACAACCACCAGGTTTTTAAGGGGCACTGCTTGCTATGCCATCAAGATGGACAGCAGTGAATCGAGAGGTGGCCTTGAAGATCTAAATCCACTGGTTCATCACCATTTTCCCTTTTTTGTGATGAAGATCCTAATATAGTTCTATTGTCTATTGGGGTCAATTCATGTCAATTCCCCATTTTCCATCAAACCCGGGTGGTTTCTGCCGCCAGCGATTGAGGCAGTTTGCAATTCCCGAGAAAGATGAGTTGGAGGCGGCTTAGATCACCCGTAGCACGCACATTGAAGGGATGGCAAATACTTGGCAGGTCGTAAAGCTGAAGCGAAGCAGCTTAGCACTAGAGTCACTAGAGTTTTGAATATATTTGCGGGTTACCTACAGTGATCCTCCAAAACATGGGGTTCAGTACTAGAATGGTCATCCATGACTTGGATGATTTGGGGGTATACTCCCCAGCACCTGGTCATTGCAGCAGATTTTCTTCTGGGAAAGTTGGAAGAATCTCCAGGGTTTGCGGCTCAAATCTCCATGGTTTTTTGGGAAAACCACCCTTCATCTTCATGGCAAACAGTTCTCATTTGCCCTTCCTCCTGGTTTTTTTCCTAAACAAAAAATAGCCCTAAGAACTTTATGAGTCCATTTTTGCTGGTGAAGATTGCGTTTTTTCATGTTCAATCATCTTTTTGTTGGTTGGAAAAAGTGGCCCCTACAGCGCCAACCGCACGAGGATCCAGAGCCACCGAGCATGGACGGCCTGGGCGGCCGCTCGCCCAGGGACTCCGTGAATCTAGGTGGCGGACCGGGGGAAGGGGAACAAAAACCGGGAGGGATCGCTGCATTTTACTATGAAAAAATGGTGATTTCATGGGACTTCATGGTGATTTGGTGGGGTTTCATGGCATTTCTGGGGTGATTTTGCTAGGGGTTTCAGGGGATTTCATGGGATTCATGGTGATCATGTTGATTTCCGCAAATCATGTGGAATTGACCCAATGCCATAAAGCTACTGTTTGGGGATGGTTGGAATCCCAGCCATGAAAATGGTGATGACTTGGGGATGATTTATGGCATTGGGCTTAGGATAACATGATTCAGTCATTTTGGCTCAAGTGATTGGCGTTGCGACATTGCAGTGCTGTTCACGGACGTTTTCGACATTTCGACACGAGATGTGGATTGCAAACCAGAAAACAGTTGCTTTGCACTTGGCAGAAACTTGTTTCTCTTTTTCCAATACGGTTGCGAAACACCGCAACTACCGCAAATTGGAAGTTTGCCAGCAGGCTCTCCCGACGCTGATGAAGGTCGGTGCTTCGTGACAGAGGCATTGAATCAGCCCAGCTACGCTGGCTCGTCGGGTACAGAGAGCTTTCAGGCCAAAGCCGCAAGCAAAGCGGCGAAGACCGCAAGGCGCAAGATGAAGCTGTTGAGGGTCGCCTTTAAAAAGAGAGGCGAATGGAGTGCCTTGAAGGCTTTGCCTGTGCTTTCCTCATCTCAAAGTGCTGATGTGATTGAGTGTGTAAAGGAGTCATTTGCTACTGAGACAAAGGTGTCACTTTGAGTTTGGTCTGGAAAAACCAGAAGCGATGGATCTTTTGGGGGCGCCACTGTCATCACACGCCCCTTCATGCTTCTTATTGCATGCCGCAGGGGGACCCCTGGGGCCCGCTAGCGCTGCAGGTGTGGATGAGTTCGGGGATTCATTTTGTTAAGGATAATCTGCCTCTTGCTTTTCACGGGGGTTCTGATCGGGTTTACATGGATGACAGAAGTTTCAGCTCACCCACACCTGAAGGGTTGTTAGCCAAGAAAGAGTTGTGGGCTGAGTGGTCTGGCCGCACTGGGCTGATCGAGAATACTGGTAAAACTCAATTTGTTGCTACTTCTGCGGCCAACACCCGGAGGCTCATTGCTGCCGGTGTTGATTCTAGGCAAATTTCTAAGGAGTTGGAAATTCTTGGCGTTCAAGCCGCGATGCAACCCAGACAGGTCAAAAAGAAAGAACGCGTTGACGTGTGTCAAGTTGCTCAGTTGTTTGCGGCTCAGCTTTGCCAAATTTCACTGGGCCGCTCGTACTTATGGCCTCTCGAAATGTGTGTATGGCTGGCTTAGTAGAACACCTACGTTGGCCTATTGCAAAAAATGGTGGGCTGCACTTCGACGGGGCCAAAGGTCCCTGTGTGCTGCTAGCCCTTTTCTTAGAGGGGTCTTGATGGGGGGTCTCTCCCATGTGGATTGTGTGGTTGCGGTCAATTTGTTGCGGGTTGTTTCTTCCCTTAAGCAAATTCATGGTTTGGTGTGGGAGTCCAAAAGGGGCAGCCCCCTCTATGCCCTACACATGTGGCTTCTCTCTAGAGGCTGGCAAGTGACTTCGGAATGGGTTTGGAAAATTCAAGGTTTTTTGGTGCACCATTGATTTGAACCTTCAAGGCATGCAAGGTCTGAGGCTCAACCAACATCAATTGCGTGAAGGGTGGAGATGGCATATGTTTGTTTACTTCCTCAATCAGGATCGTCATGACAACAGGGACATTGATGTTTCCTTGGAAGATTTTTTGGCTTTTGATTTCCCCAGAATGAGATCTCTTCTGGATACCGATCCGACTTATAGGACTCTCTTGCTGGGCGCTGTGAGATCGCCGGCTTGTTTCTCTAGTGCTACTAGAAGGTGATGGTGAAACTCCCTCATTTGGATACTCCTTCTCATCCCATGAGTGCGAGATACAGGTGGTTCAAAAGAGGTGATTCTCTTGATGCCCCACTTGGGCTGGGAAGGTGGTGCGTGCCATTTGGGCGCAGCGCCACGGCATTGGCTAAACCTGTGCTACTAAGGTACTTCTGATACAATTCCACTAAGGTTGTGTTACCAAGTGCGCGCTGATCTTTGGGACGTAGCTGCTGAGCGCGCTGCTCATTTCCAGCCGTACAGCCTCCAAACCACGACGACAACATGATTCAGTCATAGGGCAGGGGCTTTCTGCAAACTTTCCAGAGTGGTAAAAGCTTGAAATTCTGGAATGAGCTACTGCATTTACTTACTTGCAGTAGTGATGAACTGCAATATCGGGTCCTTAGCAGGCTGGTCAAGATCAGAGAATGCGACTGGAGGTTGTTGGTTTGCAAGTCCGATTCAGACTCTAATGTTTGCTGGGTTAACAAGGTTGGCACATTTGGGGTGTCCAGTGCGCCCTGTTGGTGGAGCAGACTTTTTGGGCTCACCGGAAGACTGGTTGCAAGGATACTTTTGGACCGGTGGGTGGTCCAGTTGGTCTATGTCGACGACCTCCATGTTGTTGCTGTGGGTGAGCAAAAGTTTGAGACTCTGTGGATGGCCTTGGCAGCTTATGAGGCCCTTGGGACACCGTTTGGATACAAGGAGTTTGCTGGGGGCCTAGACGTTCAGTTTGTGGGGTACCGCATTGACTATGTGGGTACTGCAATTGGCGTTAGTGATGCGAGGGGCCGTTGGCTCTTGGATTTTCTCAAGGGCTTGAGGAGAGACGGCTTCACTGTTCATGTCCACAGGTTTGCTGAATTCTTAGGTAGGTTAGGCTTCACTTGCCGTGTCCTCTTGTGGCAAAAACCTCATTTAGCACCACTGTATTCCTGGGCCTCTGCTGTCAGCAAGAGCACAGTTGCAACGGCGCCACGGCTTGTCAAACTTGTTTGCATGTTTTTGGAGAGGCAGTTTGAGGAACAGAGGTTCATGTTTTCTTGCGTGAAGCCTGAGAGGTTTGTGAATGAGATATTCAGGACAGATGCGAAGTGTTAAAACAATTTAGTGGTGCTAGCCGGGTACCACTTCTGTGATGGCAGGTGGTTTTCAGTGCGCCTGGGCCCGGAGGATGCACCATACTTGTTTAAAGAGAATGGAGACAGTGAATGGGCCTCGGCTCCTGCAGAGTTGCTTGCAGTCATGATTGCACTTCATGTGTTTGGCTACTTGGAACCGAAGTCGGGTAGGACATGTATTCGTTTGTGGGTCCAGAGTGGGACCGACAACCGCTCAATAGATTTCTTGTCCAGAAAGAATTCCACCACTAGGTGGCCGCTCACTCTTGTCAACATGCAGTTGTCACACTTTCTCATGAGAGCAGGCGTCAGGTTGAGACCCAGGGATGAGAACACTTTAGCCGACGACTTGACAAACGGACGTTTTGGGAGAGTTGACATGGAGAAAAGGGTGGAGTTCAGTTTCTCAGATTTAGACATGAGTTTGCTCACGAGACTGCGGGATGCAAGGGAAGAGTTCTTGGACCGCGATTCTTGGGCGGTGTATGGTAGAGGAAAGAAGAAAGATGAGAAGTCAGCTTGGGGTTGACACGTAATGTCCACTTCAGTTTCAGTCTCAGTTTCAGCATCCTCGTTGCTTCGCAAAAAGGGTGTTTTTGCCTCGGCTGCTTCTTCATCAATGTTGCCCGGAGAAGAAAATTTGGGAAGCGATATGGAAAGCGATAAAAACACTGATGAGAACCCATAGAAGAGATTCCACGTTTCGTTGGTGGGAGTCAGACTTCAGTGTGATATGCAGTGCT
>BGPT01000735.1:193387-239821 GCA_003297045.1 Symbiodinium sp. clade C Y103
GTGCGAAATGGGTTCGTGGCGTTTCGGTTTTAGTTTTAGTGTTGGCGTTAGCTCCGCGCGCATCGCGCCCCTTTTATTCCCCCTTTGTTTGTAGAACAGGATAGTTTGGGTTACCAAAATGACTGTTTGGAAAACAAAGGGGATGGGGTGGGTGGCCGGGGATCGTTTGGGGGGTTTCTTTCTCCCGTTGTCTTTTGGGTGCCTTGTGGGCCTCTCGCTTTTCCTTATGCGCCTTCTTGCGTTGCGTAATTCTCCTGGTACCTTGCGACGCGACAAACCAAACCACCAACTCAAACACATGTGCGTTTCAGCTTCAGTGAAATTTTCAGTTTCAGCTGTGGTTTGAAGTTGCCTTGTTTTAAACTTGTTTGACTTCACAGTCCATGCAAGATCAAAGGTTCGAAGGTGAGAGGCGATTCAAGGTAGGTTCAGTGCATGTTCAGATTTTCAGTTGCCCTGTGGTAGGTTCAGATCATGTTCAGTTGCTCAGTTGTCCTGTGGTCTTGACTTTTCCACTTGGTTGACACTTGTTCATTCCAATCCCCTGCAGTTTCAGTTGATCAATTTTTCTAGTCCACACCCACCCACCCTACGGGGATTCACGTCATTCAGTTCACACAACATAATTTGTCACCGAACTGTCCATATGATGAATGTCGTCTTGGCAGCGCGATTTCTATTATTGTGGGCATCTCAGAAGCCAGCTGTTGCACAGGATTTGAGATTCAATCCCCTTGGGGGATGCCTCATGCAGCTTGTTGACTGGTTGAACTTTCCTGCTGCTCTTCAACCTCTTTACCTATGGGGGGGCATCATGCTCCACCTAGATCTTTTCTTGAGTATGGCAGTTATTTCTGACGCTCGAATCGAGCAACTGTGCGGACACATTTGGCCGAGGGCTTCCACTGACCCTCAACCCCTTCAACACCTTCTGGCCATACATGATTTGCCTGGACAAATCGCTGCTTTGTGTACGATCAATGTATTAGTTGGAGCCTGGACGGAGTTCCTCAATGACAACTTGGATGACCTTTCACTGGAATTTGCTCCTCTTTGCTCTGAACTTCGCGAAATACAGTGGTGGATACGATCTCTGATTCATCACTACAGACTCACCACCTTCGAGTTGCACTGCTTCCGCTGCAGGCGATCACTTTCCTGCACACATCACTGATGGGGGTGTTTTTGCCTCGGCTGCTTCTTCATCAATGTTGCCCGGAGAAGAAAATTTGAGAAGCGATATGGAAAGCGATAAAAACACTGATGAGAACCCATAGAAGAGATTCCACGTTTCGTTGGTGGGAGTCAGACTTCAGTGTGATATGCAGTGCTNGAAGCGATATGGAAAGCGATAAAAACACTGATGAGAACCCATAGAAGAGATTCCACGTTTCGTTGGTGGGAGTCAGACTTCAGTGTGATATGCAGTGCTCCCACCACTGCAGAAAAAGTGAGATCCCTCGTGAGCTTCCGTGCCTTTCAGTTGATGTGATGTTTCGAATTTGCATGTCGTTTGTTTCAGTTTTGCATTTACATGTTTGCACATGTCCGAGCGAAGGGTTCAGTTTTCACGTTTCGTGCGAAATGGGTTCGTGGCGTTTCGGTTTTAGTTTTAGTGTTGGCGTTAGCTCCGCGCGCATCGCGCCCCTTTTATTCCCCCTTTGTTTGTAGAACAGNGTGCGAAATGGGTTCGTGGCGTTTCGGTTTTAGTTTTAGTGTTGGCGTTAGCTCCGCGCGCATCGCGCCCCTTTTATTCCCCCTTTGTTTGTAGAACAGCCAACGAAAGTGGGAATTTGCCCATCAAGTGGGGAATTTTTGCAAATCAAAACGAGGAGTCTCACTGAGCAACACCTGTTGATTACAAAACTGCTATGTTACCAGCAAAAACTGGTACAAAATCACTCCGTTGAGGGTATCGCAATGACACTGACGGGTGCTTTGAAATAACTTATATATATATATATATATGTTTCATCAGTTTCCATTACCAACCAGTCATTCTTCTCACTCCAAGATTGCAGGTGTTTCTGAAGATGGATAAATTAAGAACATTTGGAGCACTGGATATCCTGAGTATCCCAGAAACGACGCAGGGGACAGGTGTTTCATCACCCATCCACATGGTTTTTGTGAAGAAGGAGGCCATTTCATACAGTGAATTTGGGGGAAACCGATGATCGATCATGGGATTTTGGGGTGATCCAATGTTTTACACAAACCCAGAAAGTTTCTAGGGCCAATGATGTTGCCCCCCCTCTCCACACCCACCCACACACATACACACAAGTTGTGGCCAGATTTGAGGGGTAAGCAACCTTAAGGGTAAACGCAGGCAGAAAGGTCATTTGTTGTTTAATTTTTGCGCCACTTTAGTAAACCACAAACGTGGGAGTGAAATCTGTATCTCTAGTTCTCCTTCAAATTGCAAGCATTGCCAACAGATTTCTCAGACGTTATAGTATGCGGGGTTTCAGCAGTAAACAGGTGCTTTTGTCCTCTTGAGGTGTTTCAGAAAGCAACTAGCCACAAATCATTCAATTGCACAAATAACATGTACATTTGACACGACTAACTTTAAATCCCTATATAATAAATCAACACATTCATGGCTTGGATGCATGTGGATGACATGCATGGGTATATTTGATTTATAGATTATCCCCCCCACAGTATGCCCAATTATATCCCTGGTTCTATATCACACACTCCACCGCCAGCACTGATTAGTTTGTTCTCAAACTTATACTGATGGTTTATTGATATATCCCATCTAAGAAGCACCCCAAAAAATCCCCCCGTAGCAGCGCACATAATATTGTCATGGTGTATATGGCATCGCCCATGCCATTAAAAGCCAAAGCCGACGCGGAGGTGATGGCGCCAAACGCCGCCTGACCTCCAATGGGCGCGCAGGCCTGTGGGTAGAGATGGGAAGAGATAGAACTTGGACAGAGATCTTACCAAGACCTCTCATAGAGATCTTGTACAGAGACCTTGTATAGAGATCTCTTGCAGAGATCTTGCTAAGAGATCTTTTATAGAGAGTAGTAGTAGAGAGTTTGAAAAGACATCTTATTCATCGGGAGATCGCAGAGATCTTGCGTGGAGATCTCTTATAAAGGCCTTGTGCAGAGAGATCTTGCCTGCAGATCTCTGATAGAGACCTTGTACCGAGACCTTGCAAAGGGACGTTTTACTGAGATCTTGACAAGAGATGTTTTGTAGGGAGCTTGTGGAGAGATCTTGCCAAGAGACCTCTTCTAGAGCTTCTACAGAGATCTTGTATAGAGATCTCCCACAGCGATCTCGTCAAGAGATTTATCATAGAGACCTTGTAGAAGGATCTTGTATAGAAATCTCTTACAAAGATCTTGCCAAGCAATCTCTTATAGACACCTTGTGCAGAGATCTTGCATAGAGATCTCTGACAGAGACTTACCACAAAGATCTTGACAAATGGACTCCTTCTACAAATATCCTTACAAACGGGTCTTGCACAGGAGTTTCTACAGAGATCCTGTCAAGAAGATCTTGCACACGATCTTCTACAGAGATCTTCGCAAAGTGAAATTGCAGAATCTGCGCTGGTATCTCTTACTCATGTTGATTGCAACACTGTTTGCGGTCTCTTGCCAGGATAATTTTGGTAGGGAAAACCCACAAAAAATCCCAATCATTTGAGATTTTCAAACAAGCAGCTTTCAGACAGTGCCTTCAGCGCAAAAGGGGGGGCTGCAACTAGAACTAAGCATTGAAATGCAAATCCTGTCCAACCATGAAATTTTGGCATCACAAAGCCAGATTATTTTTCATTGGATGAACCAGAATAGGATCGCGAGCCTAGCTGACCTCAGACTGGGCAAAGGAAACATTCCCCGAGATGGGTTTAGGATTGGTTGAAGAATTAAGTTGCCAAAATGTTTAACGATCAATGGTGTTCCCCCAGATATGTGGATGTCCTACTTGATGCTAGTAGAAAATATGCAGGGCAGGGATCGATTGTTCCGAACTGGTTCATGAAGTGTAGCGGGATTCTGAGTGCCGAAAGTGCCATGGCCATGGATAAACCTTGACCCTCTCCATTTTGAACACCAGGTGGTGAGTGGTTTCCAGCGGGGTATGAGGATTAGCCAGACCCGTTTTCTGCTTGTGGCTCTAAATGATGCTTGGAATGTCGTCCCGTTTCAGTTTTTTTCAGAATCCAAAACTGTTTGAGTGCAATCCCAACTAGTCCCATTTTGGAGCAACGCTCCATTTCAGGTGCTTGCTAGGAGGTGTCCAAACCGCCAAAACACTGGACACTGGTAATCTGGGTTGAGACGAGGATCGGCTAGCCATTCACAATTGCGTATCCCCTTGGATGCAAGATTTGGTTTAAAGTGGGATGCTTCTGGGTTCATTGGATTGGTTTGAGGGAAAATGTTCAGAAAACCCTCCATATTTCATTGGAAGAAATCATGGTTCCCAGTAGATTTTCTCTTAAACCAATCCAATGTTGGGTGATTTTTCCTTAGTTTCTGGTCACATTTCCAGGCATCTCCCCTGCCTTCCTGTCGTTGGTGGATCAGCTGGTGCATCAGCACAAGATGGAGTTGTGTCTCGGCGGATGGGCGATGTGTTTCCTAAGTCATGGGATATATATATATACATATTAATATATATATATATAATACACAATTATATATATATATATATCCACAAAAATGGCCATTGAGGTAGGGAAAATGGTAGGAAAAACATGGAACGACCGTGAGATCTGGGGGTATACCGGTATACCCCTTTTTTTGAACAAAGCCATATGGAAGTTTTATAAGTCATGGGGATACCCCAAAATGGTTTGTTTACAGTGGAAAATCCATCTATAAATGGATGATTTGGGGGTACCACCATTTTAGGAAAGATCGATATAGTCAATGGAGTCGGTATAGTCCGATATACTGCTTGGAAAAAACAGGCAGTATGGTCGGTATAGTCCCATATGCGAATCAACAGG
Organism: Symbiodinium sp. clade C Y103; assembly: GCA_003297045.1. NCBI lineage: Eukaryota > Dinophyceae > Suessiales > Symbiodiniaceae > Cladocopium > Cladocopium sp. clade C. The sequence continues at coordinate 198,381 of BGPT01000735.1, forward strand.
GGTTTTGACTGTCTAGATGCCAGAACCCTTGTTAGCCTTGACCGCTCGCAGTAGTGGTAGCTTGAGAACTTTGCTGGCTTGGGCTTTGAAAGATCTGGTTTCTGGCACAACGACCCATCTGTGGATCCCTTACAAGTTGTGGCCTTCGTACTACTTGTGGACATCCAGGGTTTGATTTATGATGATTTACTATTTAAGCTACAGAGGGAATCTTTTGCTCTTGGGACTTTCCTTCGGCTTTCATTGTGGCCAGCGATTGCTGGCTTGTTTGGTGCGGTCGTGCATCAGCCTTTGGCTGAGGGTCCGATACAACCGGCTCTGTAGAGCCAATTTATTTTGGAGGTACCCAATTTTCAGACACGCCCAACATCTAAAGCTTTAGGTCAGTGCTACGACAGTCTTCCCCAAAGGGGAACTGCATATCAGCAGTGACCCGGGGACCAGTTCACCCTGGGTGATTACTTGTTTTCTTCTGCCTTCTGGTGATTTCTAAGCCGGCAATAAAAGATCTCCCCAGTTGTTGTGCATCCATTGCATGTGAATGATTTGTAGACAAAAGGTGCATCCCCATGATTGTTAACTATCACCATGTCTTTTGTTGGCTACGCAACCTTCATGTCTGGGTTGCATTACTTTCCATGTTGATTCAACAATATATGATCTATTTGATACATATGTATACATGATATATACATATGATATATGTTCAAGATCTGATCCAACCACCAAATTTATGAAATTCAGTTCCCATTTCACCATTTTGTTGCTGATAAAATCCACCATCTGGGGGTACATGATGGTACAGGCCAGGGTTTTTTAAAAATGTGCGAAACCATAGGATTCTAACGGATTCTAACCCCCATGGGTTGGGATATGGAACCCCTAGAAATTATTGTGAAATATCACGACTCAGTAGTACTCAGTAGTGGAACTGTCATCCTGCTGAGGGCCACATCTACTCACCGGCGGCTGAAGAGCTTCGAATTGCCCAGTGCGCCTACTACGGACCCTGGGGCAGGGAATGAGTTGGTGAATGCATCTGGGATTTGAGTTGGATATGTACCCCCCCCATCTTGCTTAGCACACCCTAGCAAACCTCCATATGTTTGATCAAACAATCGCTCAGGATGGTGCTCTCACATGACACGTGGGATGGTTGGTGAAAAATCACCGACTAGATGACTAGCCAATGCTGAGCTAGATAACCCAGTGATATATGGGAATTCCTAAGCTCTCTAAATATATATATATATATGATCCCCTTGGGATTATGTGTGTACACATCGAATCATATTGGTTACTATCCATTGACGAAAAAACTGAGATGTACGTACACAAGTGACCTCAGACGACTGTCCAGGGAGGATTTCTCCTCATGCAGCTACCATCAGCTACCGAGATAGCAACAGCTGTCTTTAGAAATTCGAGACATAGTAAGTTAGGATGTTTCTCCAACCAACATCCGAAGCATCCGTAGATTTTTTTAAGAATCATTCATTCCATCTGAAAAAAATCTTATCCAAAGGATTGACATGAATTCACCAAGGGTCATCCTGGTTTTCTCCCCGTTTTCCCGGGTTAGGTCCGGCCCAGGGCCGGACCTCCAAGCAGCCCTGGCCAGGACATGGACAGATTGGTCTCAAGCGCCTCCGAATGTCGTTCGGAGAATCCGCGGCAGAGCGTGAAGTCCAGCGAGGAACGGATTGGCGTCAGGTCATGGTGGGGATGGGATGTATGGAAACTACCATCTAATAGGTAAATCAACTATAAATGGCCATTTTGAGTAGCTATATCAATTGGGGATTTCATGATTTGGAGGTTTCCTAAGTCATGGGGGTATGCTGGAAAATCCATCTATACCTGGATGAGAACTGAAGGTAGCCCTATTTGTAGGAACCCCCCATACGGGGGATTTCGGTTGGGTTTTAGAACGAGTCAATGCCAATTTCAATGGGGAACATGATGAGAATCTATGGGACATTTTGGGGTTTTCCCTTTCAAGTTTCAGACAAACCCATATGGGGATTTAGTGGGATACAAAAGCCTGACAGATACAATATACCATGAAGATTTCGGGGGAGGTTGGGAGAGGGTTTTGGAGGCATTTTGACTCCTAGACTTAGACGATCCGAATGGCTAAGTTCTACCCGCAAAAATTGGGGGTCATTTTTTCATCGAAGTTGTTGGTGCAGTAACTGAATTGAGCATGCGTCAAGACCTATGCTACTACATGAGGGGAATGAACCTTCATACCTGTGGTAAACTAACATGGCTATGGAAAATCACCATTTTTAATGGGAAAATCAACTATAAATGGCCATTTTCAATAGCTATTTTTGATGTTCACCACGATAGGAGAAATGTTGATCCACAACTGGGAACAAGTCAAAGTGGAGGTTCTGTGCCAATGACCCTTGAGAAAATGCCAATTTTGTACTTGTGATGGCTTATTTTCGGAGCAAGATTTCAAAGCTCCCGACAAAACTCAGGTACCAATTCACCCATGTTTGAAGTTTGTCGATGATAATCCGTTCTAGCCAGTCATCCAACAACTTGCCACAAGGTCGTCACATCATGAACACGCATGTTCATATTCCCATGAAGCGATTTCCACGAAATCTCCATTTGGAGGACCATCCCGATGATGAAATTTCAGGTTACCACCCACACAAGCTGGGCGCTTCACAAGCCCCGTGCTGCACGGAGTTTAGGGAGGTTCACGAGCCCGCCACATTTTTCAGGCCTTATTTGGTTAATTATATAGGACACCCGTAGATTTCCATGAATAAAGTCAGGAATCCAGAACTTGCGACCTCCAACAAGGTTTTTAGCATTTTTTTAGCTAGAGTTGCATGGTACCAGCTATTTTGCGATGAAGATCAGGGTAGCAGTGTTTTGATCCATAGCCATATTAGCTTACACGAGAGTGCATTTGGTTTGTAAGAATCAACTCATATTGGCTCATCGCTCAAGCACTTTAAGATACATTGTGTATCAACTGACTCATATGGGAATGGCTCATTTTGATCGTAGCCCCAAAATGGGATGGTTTCAGCTTCAAATGACCAGCGCTCCGCCGGCTACGAGGTACCCTCCAGTAAACGTTTGCACTTTGCGAACCGGAGAATCACCATATAGTCACCCTTAAGATCCCCTTAAGCAAAAAGCTTATCATCGATTCCCATGGGCCACATAGCAATGGATTGCTGGGGGTTTGATCTCTATAGGAAACCCATGTGATTTTCCCATGAAAATCTGATTCATTGGATTGGTTAATGGGAAAATTTACAGGAAACCTCTATATTTGATGGGAAAATCCATGGTTTCCTGTAAAATTTTCCCTTAAACCAATCCAATGGATGATGAATCTGGGGGGTTCAACCGGTTTCGATGTTCCCAACCCATCAGCACCGCGCGTTGCGAGGAGTCCGCGAGCTCCAGGACTTCGAACGGCGCCAAGGGCGCGAGCCCCGTCTCAGCGTCTCTGAAACCTCAGCGGCTTGGAGTGGGACCTGGAGGGCTGTGGTTGGCCGTTTTCATCTGGGGATGGGTCAAAACCTTTCATTATCAATTTTAATGGGATGAACATCCATAAATCCCAGCTATTTTGATGTTCACTAGCTACCAGGGTTTTGACTTATAGCCATGTGGGAAATGATGAGAATTGGAATTCATAGTTTCTGGAGCCGCGAATTTGAAGCCATGGTTCCAGGATTAACGATGAACATGGGGAAAGACTTGAACCTTGGGATTTAGCAACGGAACATGTGACTTCCTGCGGGTTGATTTCAAGGAACAATTGATGGGAAACCATGCATTTGACAAGAAACATCGGGGTTCCTTTGGATTTCTCTCAAGCATCCTAAAGCGGTCAGCAGTTTTGATTAAGATCTTGGTGTGAGCCTAATCGAAAAAAAAAAAACAACAAATCAAGACACACGGGGAGATGAATCAGTTACATGTCATTTGGTAGATGATCTGGTTATCAGCACTCAGAAAGTGTACTAATTACTAATTATAATTTTGCCACCAGTACTGGTTTTGCGGTCGAGCCAAGCTTCCCGTAAGATTGCGGCTGGGTGATATAGGTTCTCCACTGTGTAACCATTTTTTTGTGGCGACAGAGATTGTTTGGTTGGGGAAATCCCAGTGACCGCTAGATCAGCCCCTGCTGATTGCGGCCGAGAAAAGCCACCCAAGAAATCCATAGCTTCACTTCCCCATTTCCTGTGAAAAAAAACAACTTCCATTCCAATAGTTGGGAGGGAATGCCTTGCAGGAAACCACGGAAGTTTAGCTCCCCAAACCCAGTGTTTTTCTGCAACTGCCTCCCATTTCCTCTCACCTCAAACACTTCAGGGGGCAGCCAGTGAGTTGCTGTTCGGCCCTAGGCATTACCTACAGCGAAGTCCCACCGTGGCCAGGGTCATGTGTCATCACCATGGGGATCTGAAAGAAATGAATGCGAGTTGCTTGGACCACAAGCCGTAGGTCAGTCAGCAAAACGCCAAGTGATAAACTGGAGAAATACTGGGGATATCATGGAATGCTGGGGAATATCATTTACTATGGGGATATACAACTAAGAATAGCCATTAAGATCTCGGAGCATCATGGAAATATCATCTAGATGAATTGTGACGACCTCACGTCGCGAGCTGGAATGGTGGTTGGTGGGGGTAACTCTCCCACGATGACGACACATTTTGGGTGGGTGAATGATCATAGTTCATCCAGAATCATCCAGAATGATGATCAGTAAGTAGGGGGAATTTCTTGAATCAGAACGGGAATATATACCCTCCGGTAATCAGCTCCGTGGCCAGCTGGACAATCCCTGAACTAATGGAGGCCTTCCGGCTAGCGGCGGAGCTGATTACAGGAGGTTACATCCCCATTATACTCCCATTATATTCCCATTATATTCCCAGAATATCGAACATATTGGACTTTGAATGGCTTGTGACATGGGATGGCCCAAGACTTGAAGTCCTGGGGGGGGCCCACTCCAAACCAGAAGGCCACCCGTCTACAATAAAAAACATGGTGGTGACAACCAGAAAATCAGCAATTCATGGATTTTCCCATGAAATATGGGGTTTCCTGTAAACTGTCCCTTAAACCAATCCAATGATTATGCCGTTGAACATCATTAAACCATACTACAAGAATATATACATCAAGTGGACAGCTCGTGGGGCTTGGCTTCTGGTTGCCTTGCACTTGGATCCCAAGGGTACCCTTCATATCTTGAGATATGAAAGACCCCAAAATAAAAGATGGACCCCCCAACTGTATATCCCAGTATATCACTATTCATATCCCGGTAAATCATCATCTTGAATGGACCAATCCGCAAATATGGATGGAATGATCAGCCGATCATGACGTCCTTGGTGACAGAATTTTGAGGGATTTACATCAGATTTGGTGACAGATAGATGTGATTTCTCAAGTTAGAAGACTTAGAGATCCAGCGTGATCCAGCAACGAATATTCATGAATATCCCAAGTTATGTAATTTGGCCAACTTTTGAAATATGTATCATTTCCACTTTTTGTGTGGATAACACTCAGAATCCAGCATAATCTATTTTTGTAGTTTATTCCTATCAGCGTTTTGTTGGCAACACCCCAATTATTCGATTGCAATTCCCACATTCAAATGCAAAACCATATGGGACATACTATTTGATGGCTAAAGCATCATTTTGATTGTCAAAGCACCTATTTTCGATGGTCAACCCCATATTTTGACTGTTTTTTGATGGTTAAACCACTATTTTGATGGTTAAACTGAGGTAAACTTCTAGATGCGTTCGACATGCAAAAACTCTTGGAGAAAGACGATGGAGACCCGCTCGAGGTCTACCAGGCTTGGGAAATCGGCATCTGGGGCTTTCCTGAGTCATGGGGGATCCCCAACAGCTGGATGGTTTATTTTATGGAAAGTCCAAAAAGAAATATGGATGATTTGGGGGTACCCCCATGACTTAGGAAACCTCCATACAAAGAGTCATATGGCTTACAATATTAGTAAAGCAAACAGAAACCATCCGAAAGTCAACATGAATGGGTGGTATACGCCATCAATCCATATGGGTGGTTGAGATGATTGCTTTGCTACCAGCATTTGGTTGGTGATTTACCCTCTGGCAATGGTGGATAATGGGAAAATCATGGAATAGAATACGTCTATATATTTGGTTCCCCTCTGGGAATCTAATGTAGCCATGGTTACATACTTTTGTAGATGATTTACGTAAGTTAAGTATAGACATTTTCCTTGGCTATGTTGAATGACCAAGGGTTATATACTCCCGCCTTTCATCCGGTCCAACTTCTCTCTTTAAGAGGACCGTGCATCGAAAATGTCGCAGATGAGACCCATGAAGACCGAGGCTACGTTACTGGGCGCTGGAGAATTTTCATGGTCATTTCCCAGGGGAAAGATGGGAACATGGTGATTTTTTCATGGGATTTCGAGGGTGCAAAAAAAATCAGACACACCCAAATGCAAAACATACATAGGTATTTCATGGTATTTCGATGTATTTCTCAAATTGGGGAATCGCCACAACTATGAGTTTAAAGTACTAAAGTGGTCTAGTTTTGGATGATTTCAGGGTACCCCCAGTTTAAGAGACCCCCAAACGATGGGATCTCAAGAGCAAACATGAAGGAAAAGTGATGTTTAACCATGATCAAGCAGTTTTACTTACCATTTGAACCACTTGACCCCGGGATTTTTGGGCCAAAAGAGTGAAGTGACAAACGGGAGGTTAAACCTTGGATTGTTGCTGTAGTCTAGTATGTATACTTTTAACATCTTTTAACCATAGATCTATTGCTATAAATGGGTATCTAGGGTATCTATACACATACATGATAAGCTAAAAGCCATGATTTCAGGGCGTCTCAGATGGGGAAAACTTGGCGCAAGGTGGTGGCTCCTTCGATTGGAAAAATGGCGGGAAAGCAGACTTACCCTCTAGTGATCAAACATGGCCACGGAATATCTGAATTTAGCTCAATGATTTTTCCAGCCTTCATCTGTAGATCTGTGTGTAGCAGACTTTCCATAGCCATGTGTGCTTGCCGACGGGTACTGTACCAGCTAAGACTGGAGTTGTTTTTTGGTAGGATGTCCAAGATTAGGCTACAATCATTGGCCAACAACAGATATTTACCTCATTTTATTTTTGAGATTCTGACTTCATCCAGGAAACGATCTCCAGATATCACCACAGGACATTTCCGGCGCGGAACCAGCTGGTTCTTGCCACCAACCTGAGCCCGCAATGCCCAGCTTTTTGGTTCCGCTCCCAGGTTTCAGACATTTGACTGGGATGAGATGGAGAAAGAGTCCTGTCTCACCAAACTTCAGGTCTTCTTGTGACCTGGCAGCACTGCTTGTGGCCTTTTCGGGGCGAAACATGTGGATGCAATTTGTTGGGAGCTGACAGTGATTTTGAAGGTGAGAGTTCAAGCCTATGATTTTCATCGACGCTTGTAGAACGCCACTAGATGTTTTTGTGGCCTTTTTCGGGTTTTCTTTTCCACATATCTCACCAGAAGTTACACTCATTTGGCAAGGAATCAATAAACTTGGATTTCAACCTGGGAATTTTATTCAGATATCGAATTTTCAAGTCCTGGACTGCGCATTTCCCAGGCATGGAGTCAAGTCTCATGAGGAAACCTTGAGGCAGTAGGTCGTCGCGCCGCAATTTGGGGATCCCCAATTCACCTGGAGCCATTTCTTGGTGCTGGAAATCCATGGGTGTGTTTTACCCATGGCGGATGGCATCCCGACCAAATTCTGTCCTCATTTTTCAAATCCGATTTGTCATGATTCAAATCCCAAGTTCGGTGAATTCCACATGTCCAATGCTTTTTTCCTCACCATTTTCCAAGATGGAATCCACATGGTCCAGTCTGAATTGCCCCATTTTGGTCCCACCGCACTGTGCTTTCCTACGTTTACTGTACGCTGTCTCCGCGAGCTCCAGAAATCTCCAAGGCAATCCACACGCTACGAGATCACCATCTCGGTAGTGCCTGGAGATGAAGGGATGGGAGTCATGATGATACCCCCGAAGATCTCCCCAAGTGGCAGTCATGGAAAATCCTGGAAAATCCTGGATGGAACTATAGAACCATGATGAAATGGCCGCTGCATCGCTGATTTCGAGGTCCTGGCTCTGAATGTTCTGTGGATGGCCTTTGAACTGGAACTGGAGGGAGGCGCAGCAGGCGCGGAGATCGGTTGCGGATATATGGATTTCATGGGATTTTAACCATCTACAAAACAGGATTTTAGGATTTATATAGTGGATAGTGATTTTATGGGATTGAATAGGATTTAAGCAACCATATGGGGATGTATATAAATATGTAGATAGATAGATAGAAAGTTAGATAAATAGATAGTAATATGGGGATACCCTCTGGTGTCATCAAACCCGGGGAGGTTTACAGCCTCGCTGGGAAAATCATCTACAAATGGGGGAGAACTATAAGTTGGTTGATGTTAGCCCCAAAACTGTAGCTATACTTATTTCATCACCACACACCTTAGTTGACCTAGTTACAACATAGACCATCTTGGCCCAGGAACTGGGGGCACCACTGACTGTGTCACTGTCAGAAACTGAGGGACTTTGCATATTTTCAGGGTTCAGACGCGGAACCCCGTTGCAACCTTGCACTTTTGAGGATTTCTGGCAACCATTCATTGTAGATGTGCTCGAAGAATCTGATTGAGGAGGCCACAAACCACTTTAAGGTTTCACGTATTCAGGGGAATGGCACTCTTCAGAGTCTTCCCTTTGAGTCACCAGCTTGTTTCGATGATGATTTTCCTCAAACGCACCGAGATGTTGTAGCTGATTGAGGTACTTTTGACTTGGAATCATTGGATTGGTCAAAGGGAACAACTCCACAGGAAAACCCGATATTCGCTGGTAAACACACCATGTTTCCTGTAGATTTTCCCTTCAATCCAATGAGGATATTTGTCAGGCATGTTGGATCAGCCAGTCACAAGTTGCAAGGCGTTCCCCTGGGAGTTTATGACAGAGGCATCAACGTCAGCGACTGGAACTGTGGCTGCAACGAGACATCGGTAATCCATTCCCCACAACAATTCACCACCGAGATGAACCAATATGATTCAATCCTGAATCTCGATTTCTACCAGGTGTTTGTTATTTGGGGGTTTCCTACAATAGGGGTACCCCCAAATCATCCATTTATAGATGGATTTTCCCTTATCAACCAACCATTTTGGGTACGCCCATTTATGGAAACCCCCATTTGTGGGAAGGGATTCCAGCCAGTATTCTGGCGGATGGAGTCAGGTGCAACTGGTTTTGGCTGGAGCACTGAAAAAAGTTGGACGAACAAACCTGCTGAAAACCATCGAATGTAGAGACCTTCATTTTAATCCATACCAATCCCTTGACTATGATATTAAACTTAAATGTCCCCTAATCGAAATCCTGATCCAGTGTTGTATCTATTCATTTTGGGGTCTGCCATGGGGGGTTACGCTGGGATCAAACCCAGCGACCCATGGAGGAAGGACGCCTTCCGACTGGGAGATACCGTTTTTGCCTACATCTTCATCGCGGATGTTGTGATCCGCCTCTTAGTCCCTTGGAGGCCTTGGACCTTGAAACGATGTTGATTTGATCAGATGGAAATATGTTGCATTTTGACGATCTTTATTTGCAATCTAAAGATATTGAAGATGGATTTAACTGGGGATTGACCTTACGAAATCATCTGTTAAATATGGATTTGACCAGCCGTGTTCGTAGGGACTAGTTCAAAGGAAAGCTTGCAGAAGAATCAACAGCATTTGTTACCATTTTTTCCTTTTTCAGCTTTTGCTGGGCTTTGTCAGCTTTTGTTGGTTTTCTCTGGGCAAGAGCTGGGAAAAACTTGGCAGCCTACTCAAGACCATGATTTGCAATCAAATAGACTAGGGAGGGCTTTGGCGGTGTAGCTGCCATGAATGTATGATAAAATTGGTTTGATGCCTGTATGTTGGACCACTTGTTTCATTGCCTTTTCCTAGTTCTTTTCTAAGCTGTTTGTGGATTATTCCAGGGTGACTGTGGTATTTGGATGCTTTTGCTGGGTTCCCTTGCAAGTCTCCACAGACTTGAAGCGGATCCCTATTGAAGCGGACTGCCATGTGACTCAATGAAGGTATGGATTTAACATATGTTGACCATCTAAAATGGGGGTTATTCACTTCTTTAACCAACAAAATACGACCGGACCCTGGCATTGATGATGTTGTGACCAAGCTGCGGCGGGACTGGGACAGTACCCATGATAATGATCATGTTCTGTTTTCCTTGGTTGTGTGGTTGCTGCTGCTGTTGCTGCTGTTGTTTTTGCAGTTGTTGCAGGTGTGGCTGTGTTGCTTTGTCGTCGTCGTTGTCGTCGTCGTTGTTGTTCTTCTTCTCTCAGGTTCTACGCAGGAAGTTTTTCCAGGCCGAATATCTGAAAGCGGGGGAAACGGTTGGAGAAACGTTGCAGACACGACCAGTATCTTGGGATTACTATGGTTTCTTGGACTTTTGGAAACCATGTGGAAACCATGTGGAACATGGAATTCCGATATTACAATGGAATTTCGGTTCCCACAATTGTTTTTGGCTTTTTGAGGACTCCGCTATCACCGCACTTTCCGATTGGGTTGTCCCCTTCTTGGGTTCCAAGTTGAGTTTCATAGAGCCGGTGGTTTGGGAAGTAGACGCATAAAGCCCGAAGTAAATTGCTGTTGTATCATGGGCTTAGATCTACTTCATCAATATTCATCAATACCCTCTGGTAAACAAACATAACCGTGGAAAATCACCATTCTTAATAGGTAAATCAACTATCAATGGCCATTTTCAATAGCAAACTGTTAGTTTACCAGAGGGTAATTGCAGGTTGGGGAAAGTACCATTTACTGTTTACCTTGAGGTAAACTAACCACGACGTGGACAAGCCCTCCTTTCCCCAGGCAATGACCTACCAAAATTGGTGGCTTGTTGGTTTAAATCCAGGTGATTCTGGTTGGGTCCATGGGATTCGAACCCCTGGACATGGTGGGTCAACATTCGTGGGATGTCACAGGATCTAGGTTTCGTCCTTGAGATCTTTCGTCGATTCCATCCTTCCGTTATTTTCCTCATTTCAGAAGCGTAGCGGTGTGCATATAAGGTGTCCCTATTGATCATGTGGTGTTTGGAAGGACAACAGCTGTTTTTCCAATACTTGGATGTGATGAGCTCGGAAAATTCGTTCCAAGAATAGGGTTCAATTGCCTGGCTCTGGCGAAGTGACATCTGAGATGTCTGAAAATTGGTTTGGGAAGTTCCGAATTTCCCAACCAATTCCAATTGGATGATCAGTATTTTCTCCACAAAGATAGCCATTTTGGGTATCCACCATTTTCAGACAAACCCGTATATAATTTGGGATATGAGCATCCAAAAGAACCAACGGTTTCGAGTTGAACAGCCATTGTACAGTTTCTTTTTGATCCACGGCGCCAGCGATTGCACATGTTTGGTGAAGTCCCCATTGCTCTTGGTATGTTTGAACATCTTGATTTTAAATCGTTCAAGTCAAGTCCATAATAAAGAATCACATTTTGTCTCCGGCTCATGTCGTTCAAGCTGTGCGGCCCAGTTCTTTTCAAACCGCCGTCGAGGTGTGTTTGAATTACGTCGACATTGCTGTCTCCATGACATCCTTGGCGGAGGTCATCTTGACCAGTGACAACTTGGAGCTACGGCCCAGAAAGAGTGTTGATTTTACTGATTATCCGTGATTGTACCGAATACTCGTACCTATTCAGAATGTTGATTTTCCATAGTTATGTTAAATCACCAGCGGGTACTTTGTGATTCTTTTCTCTGTTGATTAGCATGCCATGAGAGTCTCTTTGGCAACCCTCAAAAAGGTAGAAAGTTGTACAATCCCTACCAAGATGGCGGGAAGTGTTGCCTTTTCTATCTTTTGGGGGTTATGTAATTACTATGTTCTGTTGCTCGGGATGGAAACCAAATGGTACCAGGGAAAAATAATCGCAAGAGATCGTAAAAGAGAAAACACCAAATGGTGGCATCTGTCAGTCTCACAAGACACTACCAAATGTCAAACGTCAGTATAGTTGCGAGCAAAATTCCACAACAACAAACCACAAAGGAATAATTACTGAAGAATGGCGACCCAACATGATTTCAGAACAAAAGAACCACATCCCGAGTATATCCACATTATCTCTATAATCTTTGTGGAAAAGAATGAGTTTGTTTTTTCCCCCATGGGTTGAAAAACAATTGATAACTCAGCTGTGCTCAGGAACTGCCAATCCCGCCACCCATGTTCAAACTCTTGCGCATCGGCAAGCTGGCGCGAGCCATTCGCATGATCACCATGACGACGATGATGTTGTCCTTGCAGTGTCATGGTCAAGTGGTCTGGAATCTGTGGGAAGTGCATCAATCATCAGTTTAACATACATCAATAGAATGGGAATAGAAGCAGCTTGTGGTGGTATGATCACCAAACATGGGCAAGTATGGGTGCAGTTCAATTTGCCAGAAACACAGATGTTTTCATGCTAAAGTTTGCCGTTGATTTTGCGGACTCATTCATGCCCAGATATTCCCACAGTGATATCCACCATGTTTGGACCCCAAAGGAACAGAAGTAACATAAGTTACAGTTACATCCCATCAACGTATCCATGAATCATATCCCCAAATATCACCATGAAAACGGTTTCATCCCCATCTTCAACTGGACAAAGCCACAGTAGACTTGAGGCTGCTGATCAAATGCTTGGCGGCAAGTCGTGGCATGCTTTTTTGGAGCTGCTGGGCGGGAGTGATCAGGATTGTGGCAACAAGAAGTGGGGGTACAACATGGATACTGGATACCCACCACATTCCGGTACACTCTGGTAAACAAACAGTTTGCTATTGAAAATGGACCATTTATAGTGGATTTACCTGTAAAAATGGTGATTTTCCATAGTCATGTTAGTTTACCCGAGGGTATATGATCAAGAGGACATGCATATCTTGAAACTCTTGGGCCCCGAAATTGGATGGTTGAAGAATCAGAGGACCAAACTTGTGGAACCATTGGTGCTCGATTTTTGAGCAAGACCCAAATGGGGGTTTCCTAAAATGGGGGTACCCCTGAATCATTTACTTTAATAGTGTTTTCCATTATAAACCATCCATTTTAGGGTACCCCCATTTTAGGAAACCTCCAAATGGTGAAATGAGGCAAAGCGAAGATGACTTTTTTCAAAGAGACTTTGGACCTCAGAAACAAAGATGGCGACTGGAAGTCCCCGATTTTCAAGAGGTAAATCGGCGAAATGTATATGCACCAAAAAGAGTCCAGCTGCTCCAAAACCACCAAAGAGATCGACATGTATGTATACATATATACCGACATATATATATATATATATATTTATTTTCATATACTTTCCTACAATTTCCAGGGCCTTTTCTGTCAGTGCCAAACTCTGTGATTGCGGATTGTTCCTCGTTGGACGCCAGGGCAAACCATTTTTGGGGGTTTAGGCCTCACTCTTCGACCTCCCCATGGAGTTGTCTTTGACCATAATATCAAAGTTCATCGGAAAAGGATGATAATAAGCCACTGGTTTTCTTTGGCTACCCTGTGTTTGAACAAACCCATGTCTCCTGCCTTTATGATTGTTGCTTGGTAGTGTCTCCACAGTCCGGATCGTTTGTTGTGTCATCCAAACCGGAGGGAAAAACGATGAACAGTGGCAATATCCATGTTCTCCCAATGAACATTTGGGCAATCTTACCACTTTTCATTGGACATATGATATTATATATATAGTATTACACATCACAGTCAGTGTTTATTACCAGTTTTCGTGGAAAAGCGTACTGGTTGTTCATGTCTGTGGATCAATCTGCAACGAGGTTTTTGCTTGATGAGTTTCGTGCAATGCGTGGCAGGGATGATCCTGGGAACCTTGTGGCATGGCAGGGAAGGAGGGTGGCTGTTGCATAGGGGCCAAATTTTGATACCAAACGTGTTCTTTTTTTATCCGCCTGCAAAAAATGAACCGCATCCGTTTTTTTGGATTTCAGTTTTGAGCCATTCCTACATATGACACTGTTTTTGATGATGGGAATTGGCAATCACATATTTTTGGATCACTGATTCATTCATCATGGTTTTTGGGAGAGGCAAGAGACAGCAGCAGGAGAACATTTCTGTCAGATCTTCCTTGGCTAACTCAGGTGTCAAGACTATGTCCAGGACCCGCACGAAAGTTTCAGGGATCAGGTGGAGCGGGAATTTTTCCGGGAGCCAAACCCAGCTTCAAACATCTTCGTATCACATATCCACTGGGGCGATGCGATTTGGCTGGTCTACTTGATAGTGAATTCCGTGTCTTTTTATTTTCGCAATGTTTAGCGGCTATGTTGGAGTATACCCCGTTTTCAGACAAACCCGAATACATAATGACATACAATGATTAGGATGAGATCGCCTACATAAATACATATGTGTATATATATACTGTATATACATCCATATACCCCATTGACCAGGCATTTACGAACTTTGGAGATAATCCAGTAGATCTGACGTCCCCTCGGACTAGAATTGAGCAACAAAAAGATGCTAAGCAGCAAAAGGATCCCCATGACAAGTGGAGCCAATGAGAGTCATTGTAGGTTGAAACATCACTCATTCTCATGCCCGGAAAATCCCCGACTCACGGATTAGTCCGATTAGCCCTGGGTTTGACTTGTGGAGTATCACAAGTCTACATAGCTGGTGGTCAAAATGAGTCCCTTGTTTGACTTTCGGGGATAAGATTTATAACACATCAAACATAATTAAACATAATGAAACAGAAACATCAAACAGAAACATCAGAAACATCAAACAGACTCGATCCTACAGGACACGACCAAAGATCCCAAGATTCGGGAAGAGGTCTTCCGATATTATGGTACCTTGGCCGCCGGCGACCATTCCTGGTGCTTGCTGGCTTATCTCGATCTGAGGCATGGTAAAGATACGATAAGCATGAAATCCATGGGTTTTCCTGAGGAAAGGATCTACCAATGGTGGATTTTTCATATCTATTGTAGTCTACTGGAGGGTAGATGCCGGTCGGTTGTTGCTTGATGGTTGGTTGGTTGGGTTATGTCCTGACTGGGCGGATGGCTGCAATCTCTAGCATCCCAGAATTGGTTTGAGGTAAAGACCATGGCTTCCTGCAACAGTCCCTCAAAACAATCCATTGATAGCAGAAACAAATCGACTTAGCGTGCCGAGCCAAGCCAGTGTCTGGTGATACTTCGAAAACGCAGTGTGTCAAAGTTGAAGGTCCATTGCACTGGGATAGCTTTTCGTGTATGCAAAGGATTGAACATGTATTACTATATATAATATATACATATATAAGATATTATGAAACCATCCAAATGAGAGCACCCAATTTTGACCCATAGCGGAAAAAAACTCAGGAAGGATTCCTTTGTTAGGCCCCAGATGGCCAGGCTCAGGGGATTCCATTGTGTTTATACATTCTCCACATTGATGTCCAGAGCATATTCTTTGAATTATCCCAAGATATCTGGTCCAGTGATTGAATTATCCAAGATATGTGGTGATCCCAAGAAAAGTAATTGATATATCAAGGTAAGATCACCATCAAGATAGAGCAAGTAGCTCGAAAGTCTTCTCGAGGAGCCCTTGACAAATTCTGCAGCGTGAGGCACATTTACCAGGACCTTCCTCTCGATGTTTGAGAGTCTGATCTGCATCAAAATTGTTCTGGACACTTTTGGCGGAATTTCCAGCAAATTCTGGTGGGAACATTGCCTGGTCTTATCGCTGAAATACACATCATTACATGAATATATATATATATATACATATATACACATTATATATTACGTACAATAATATATGTATACACCATTACCTACGCATACACATCACAACTGGGAATATCGCCTCATTGCGATTTGCTGCTTTTCCACAAAAACTACGGACATCCACTACTGTTCCAGATCACCCTCCATCCTTTCGAGCAAAAACTGGCGCAGACTTAGGATTTTATTTGCCAACTGGAGTCCTCCTTGTCGAATTTTGGTTGAGAATGTCTCTTGTCTCAAGCTTCTCTGCAGTGTTTTGGATGTTTTTCATATTGTGAAAGTTGCTTCGCTTCCAGCTTGCATCAAGCAGGAAAAAGCGCACTCCGCGCAGCAGTTGATGTTGTGTGGCAACATGAAGTTCCCCCAGGAAAGCAAATGGATAGCCTCACGTTTCTACTTCTGAATGTGAAGATCCTGGTTCTAGACCACCAGGAAGAACTGGCGAATCACCAGTGACTTCTAGTGCAACATACAGCGCCTTTGACATCTTTTGACACTGCCATGATTTTCAAAGATGTGGATGGGTCTACCTATGAAATACACTGTTTTGGGGGATGAACATGGATGAACCTCCATTTTGCCAGCTGATGTTCACTGAGGTACCGGGCTTTTGACCCATTGCCATGTGTATAATTATTTCTGGAACATGTTTTTCATTTTTTGAAACGCCTGACATGTGGCAGGTCAATGAGTGGTTCTCAGTTTTCTTCTTGATCTATAGATGTGTCCTTGGCTTTGCTGCGACTTGGTCGCAACAGCTGGGGTCCATTTGGTTATCAAAGAGGGTTCTGGATGGATCTGGATGGTGGTTTCGGTGGTTTCGGTGGTTTCAACAAACAAATTCACTTACACAATACTAATACATAATTCAGTGACATGTATCGATGTGTGTATATGTATATATGATCTAAAATTGTATGATTATGATTCAGACTAAATCTCTCTATATGTATGATTATGTAGCTTATTCGGTGATTTTCTCAATGATGGGTACCCTACATACCCTCCCCATGAAGAACAACCACTGAGGTGATCAATGTTGTGCGTCTTGGCTCAGCTAGGCATGCGCGTTTGATGGGATTTCCCATTGCCAGATTGAGCCAGAGATCCTGAGGGTGCCAACAATTTTCCAGAGATATCCCTGGTCGTTTGAAGTGATCTTGAAATTTGCTGATCGGTGAATGTGTGCTATCATGAAATGCCCAGACAAGGAAGCTGTAGTCATTTGAGAAAGCAATGGACATGGTTTAGGACATCCTTGAGTTTGCCAGGATCCCTAGGAGAATCAGCTTTCATTTCCATCATGGCCTTCGCTCAGGAACAGTGTCTTCGTTCAGCAGACGATGAAAACCGCCTCGTCAGACGAAGCATCTCGGACTGAGGCCGCGACTGGAGTCTCTGAAGGGGACGCACTGGGCTTGGTGGTTTTCTGAAGCGCCCTTGTAAGGGGATCAATATTGGAAACTATGGAAAATAACCCATTTTGAATGGGAAAGTCAACTATTTCTATGGCCATTTTCAATAGCAAACTGTTAGTTTACCAGAGATTTATAGATGATGTTCCCATTAAAACCCCTTTTTTTAGTGCGGGGATTTTCCATGGCAAACTGGTTCAATTTCCCAGTGGCCATGGTGAAAACACTGAAAAATTGGCGGTCTGAGGACCTGGCATTTCGACAGAAACAGAAGGACATCGCAGCCTACACCCGGAAGGCGGGATGTAGGAAGGGCCTGCAGGTTGTTAGCTCAGTTACTTAAGAAACCCCCATAGGATACTAGAGAAATACTACAGATATCTCGACCGTCAATACCAATTATGATATATTATGATAGTTATCTTAATAACACATGGCCCACTCATTCAAGGGCTTTTACCAGGTCATACCAGGCCGTTAGTTAGCAACTAGCCCAAACAGAATCCAGCAGGTGGATGATAGGTGAATCCACCATGTGGGAAAACCTACTGAGAATAGCCACACCATAGTTCACTGGATTGGTGTAAGGACAATTGAACCCGGAAACCCCCAAAATTTGATGGGAAAATCCATGGTTTCCGGTGAACATTTTCCCATTCACCAATCCATTGAATAGTGGCCATCTGGAGGTTTCCTAAAATGGGGGTACCCCTAAATCATCCTTTTTAGTAGGATTTTCCAATATGAACCATCAATTTTTGGGTACCCCCATTTTAGGAAACCTCCATCTCCATCAACTCCCAGAAATGGTATACCAACCCGGCGCGTCTATTGTTTTTCATCTTCCCAACGATGGGGGAAACCCCAAACCAACGATGTTGTACCCGCAAGAAGTCAGCCATTTTTCATGGTGCCAAAATGATTGACCAACAGATTATAGGCTACCCCAGTTTTAATGTTAAACTTTGACAAAGCCAAAGCTGGCTTGGGATTGATTCAATGATTTTAACCTCTTATAACCATCCCAAACCAACGCTTTTTTAAAAACACAATACTAAAATTCCAATCACAATTTCCAGCGTTTCGTAGCCATTGAACATTTTGTAAAACATATTGAACTATCCATAAGCTAGGGATATATACATATAAATCATGACGATCCTTTCCGAGTTCTTGGTTCTTGGCCTTGAGGTCAGAAAGTTGTTTCAGACGATGGATGCGTCAGGCAGGGTGAACACATGTTGGCGTTTAAACCTCAAAGTGTCTAAGCCTCTGTACATCTGTTCATGCTATTTTGTGGCAATGAGCCCCAAGAAACATCCCAAAGCAGTTCAACATAGGCGATGGACAATATAAATAGAAGCCATAAATGTCATCATGTGTTTGAAACTGGGCGATGGAAAATCGACTGGGTTCTGGGATGGGTGTAAGTCTATTTCAGCACAATGTCTTGAACAGTTCAATCAATTTCCGGAAAGACTTGGTGCTGCTGAAAATGTTTTAACGGCTAGTCCACTTGAGTGAATGTTTGAATGCTTGTAGCTTGTCATGGATTGTTAAAGTTCCCCCTCCAGGAATTCGGCAACGTTTTGTTGTTTGTCTGAACACTTAGGGAAGCAAACACAGATTTTATGTCAACCCCAGAGATTAGTAAACCTTGGTTTCTTAATAAGGGGGGTAATCCCCCAATAGTCATAATCTAATACTTCAATGGTACCCCCCCCCCCAATAAAAGTGCCGTTTGGGGTTTATTAATCCAGGGTTGACATTAATGGTTCATTAATATTTTTCCCCAGTGACGTTTAGGAAATCCCCAGTAGTTAATGGAGATGTTCGCATCTCAGGCGATGGGACGATCAACCTGGAGGCGATCGGGGCTGAGAACAAAAGGGAGGGAGATAGCCTCTGGAAATAGCTGCATAGCGAAATGGACAATCACCATATAGCCTCTGGTGAACTAACAGTAGTTGCTATTGAAAATGACCATTTATAGTGGATTTTCCCATGAAAAATGGCGATTTTCCATAGTTGTGTTAGTTTACCAGAGGGTAGCTAGTTGGTAAATGATCGAAGTCAACGGGCCATGGCTTCCATCGACAAAGTATCGGAGGGTATGCTCCCAAAGAGATGCAGCCACATCATTTGGAGGTCTAAAACCTTTAGAGGAAGGGATGTTCGTCTCTATGGGGATGTAGCGAGGACAGGAATGAAAAATTGTGAGACTAAAACCAAGAGTAGATATCGAGAAAAGTACCCAGAAATGCATATTTTTTCATCTCACCCAACCTGTGTTCATATATACAAACATACATATATAATATACATAGCCATAGCATAGTATTTTCCCCCAAGTATTAGCCGCTAGTGAATGATCATTCTGACCTTTCCAGCAACAGCCTTGTCCAGGATCATCCCACAATTGCAACTTGTGAAGCCATCGAAAAAAAATGGTGAACTACCGTAACTATGGTCTTTCTCCCCAAAAACTGTATGGGGTGACCCAAAAAAAGTACCCACAAAAACCCGCAGGAATTTGCCAAGTTGGTCACCAATCCCAAGCTGAAATTCTGGATGAGTCAGTTGGAGCTGCCTGGCGCGACGTGTGGTCAATGTCGCTGTTTTCCCGTGTCAATGTTCAGATTGTGTTAGTTGGTTGCATTCTTGAACCCTTAAGAGATACCATACCATATCATTGCATATGTATGTATATATATACATATATATGCACATATGCACACATCTATATATGCATACATGATCATACATGTATATATGCATACTTGTATATATGTATACATGTATATTGTATATATTATGTATGCATGCATATATATAATATTGTGTATATGTGTATCTATATCTATATATGTATATGCAATGTAATGTAATGTAACGCAACGTGACATGACGTAACGTTAGGCAACGTAACGTAACGTGATGCAACGTAACGTAATGTGATGTCATGCAATGTGATGCAATGCAATGTACCGCAATGTAACGTAATTCAACGTAATGTAATGTAATGTAATGTAATATAATATGTAATGTAATGTAATGTAATGTAATGTAATGTAATGTAATGTAATGTAATGTAATGTATATAATGTAATGTAATGTAATGTAATGTAATGTAATGTAATGTAATGTAATGTAATGTAATGTAATGTAATGTAATGTAATGTAATGTAATGTAATATTCCCAGTTGATTGTTTTCCCCTAGCTGCCAGGTGTCAGATAGACTGTCAGAATATATATCAGGTAGAATATCAGATAGGACGCCAAAAAACGTTGGAATATATACCAGAAAAGGTGGCAGAAGGAATTCCAGACCAAATGTCAGATAGAATGTCAAAATATTGGCCAGAAGAAACGTCAGAAAGAACGCCAGCTAAAATGTCAGATTGCATTGCATGCCAAATAGAATGTCAGAACGTATGTAAGATAAAATGCCAGAATATATGTCAGGAAGAATGCCATAGAGAATGTCAGATAAAATGCCAATAGACTGTCAGTTGGTGGGGACCACTCGAGGAACGTAACCTTTTTGAACCTTCAGCTTTGACCCTCAACAGGTGCACCATTTTTGCGGGGTCGCTGAGGTTAGAGTACCATGATCTTATGAGCCTCTTTGAATTCTTGGACAACGGAGAAGCCTGGCAGCGCCCGTTGCCACCGCGAAGCAGAAAGGAGCAGAAAGGTTATTTTTCAGAGATTTGATGGGGGTTCGACCATCAAGTTCGGAGGTTAGAACTTACAACCATTCAACATATGGGAAAACAACTGACAAATGATGGTTGGTTGACGAATAGTGGCAGGGGATGAACAACTATGTCACTATCGTTTGTATTTTGGGGATGATCATCATCCGTTGGCAGCCCGGAAAAAAAACAAAACATATTAAATGGAATGAATGGCTTTGTCTGAGCATGCGTCAATCCATTTCATCTATTGGCTACCCTCGGGTAAACTGACATAGCTATGGAAATGGCCCATTTATAGAGGATTTAGCGTCGAGAGTTACACCTCCACGTGGTCGTCGTGGGCCTGGAACTTGTTTTTGAACAGGTGTGAAGTAGCCAAGAACTTAATTTGCTCTGTGAGTGTAGTCATGGAGCCTGAAACTGTTTGCAAGGACAAGAAAGAACCAAAGCCCAAAAAAGACAAATCACACAAACCCTAAAAAAGAATTTGAAGTGATTTTGTGCAAATCAATTCAAAGCAAACGATAGGCAAAATTGCCCAAACGAGAGGTTGCAAGGACCCACCAAGATCTCCAGAGAGGGTGGGGCGGCCTGGTCTACTTACTTTGTTGATGTTAGGCCTGCTTCTCCCCACTGCGAATGCTCGAGACGAAGTCTGTCTGGATTCGTCCTTGTCTGTCCAGTCTGTCTTCGGGCACCAAAGCTTCCTCGAGGGAGCTCCCAATGCGGCTCTTGCGTTGGTGCCTCGCTCATTCACAGAACCAATTTGATCAGTTTGTCACAACCCTGGATGTAAAACAAGCATTTGACGATGTGAGATCTGCTCGGGCAGTCTTCATGTTGGTGCATCAAGGTTTTGACAAGGGTTTGGCCAATCGGTTGTTGCACGTTTGGGAAGCCAGCCGAAGTGTCTGAATCTCTCCTTGGGGGCTCAACAGTATGCCTGTCAGTGTCAGTCGGGCGGCCCATCCAGCGGCTACCCATGCAAATTACGTTGATGACAGAACCTTTGCCTCTCCCGCCATCGCTCAAACAAGAGAAATTAAGATCAGGTGGCAAAGTCACTCTCAACAATTTGGTCTGTTTGAAATCTGAAAGCAAAGACAAAAACCCAAATCACTTGACGAAAAAAGCCAAAAGAGAGCTGGCGGCACAAGACGAAGTCCTAGCGAAACCACTACGGTCCTGGGCTGTAGTTTTTCTCCAGGAAATACCAAGCCTTCTGCTAAGGATTTGAAGCGTTTTCAGATTGCAGCAGTGGTCACTGCCTAAGCGGGCGTGACTCCAACTGCAGCAGGCCAGCGACCCTTTACTGCAACTACCACTGCCACTTCTAGAGCAGCAGCCGGTTGGTTGCTTAGGTCCACTGGCTGGAACCACAAATCCACGGCCATCGACCTTGTTCAGTTGCTTCAAAGCAACACCATGATGTGCAATTATTTATCAGCGGTGTCAATTATGTGGCGGCCTGAAATCGTTTCCACAAACTCATACGTTCGGTGGGTGATCGCTGGGGGCTCAAAGGCGGATTTGCGGCTCGGTGTCGCTGCTTCTTGCGCAAGTTGGGATGGGACGAGCAAGGACGCTGGTCCTGGCAACGTCTCCAGTTGCGTTTTTCCTTGAATCCTGCCAGCCGTGGCTTTCCCCAGGACGCGGATTTGGTGGGGCATGTGTTACGAGAGTCTTGGCGCTTCCAAAGATGGGAGGCGTTCTTGGCGACTGGTCGCAAGGGACTGGTCCTCTTCAAGCTGTGACTTTTCTGCCTGACAGGGTTAGGGTGGTTCAAAAAGTGGCGCAAAGCCTCCGAGCTGAAGGCCTCATGACGCATGCCATGGCTTGTGTCTCTGGTGCCTTCGTCAGCCCAATGCGGGCCAGGGTCATTGGGATGCAGGCGTTTGCCTCTACTTTGGTCAGCCTGAGGCCACTAAAGAGTGAGCTGAAATCTTGGCACTAAGGTACGACAACTGAAGTGCTGACATTGAGGCAATGCCCGCCAAATGCAATGCGCGGCTGGTGGTGCTGTCAACTTCTCGTCGTTTATAGAGGAATTTACCCATTAAGAAGGGTGATTTTCCAAAGTTATGTTACTTCACCAAAAAGGGCCCACCATTTTCCCTCTGCAAAGCTGGCCATCACTGGGGGGCTGACTCCATGGATTCTCCGAGGACGGCGAGATCACCTTGACCGAATTCATCGAGGGGGCTGGAAAACTGCGAGGCTTGTGGGGTAAACGTTCACAACGAATTCACAGGACAAAACCTACTGATGCTTTCAACATCTTTGAACATCTTTGGTAAACTAACACAACTATGGAAAGTCACTATTGTTAGGTAAGTCGTCTATAAGTGGGTGATTTCCAATAGTTATGTTACTTTATCGGAGGGTAAATGGGGTAATCTAGGCCACACGATTCCTCGGGTGAACCTATAAGTCGTTGAATTAACCCGGACTCGCAACGGAAATGCGACGAACTTAAACCAGATGTTATGTTTTGATGATTATATTGAGGATCACATAAAATTTTTAAATGATGAACTCTTTGTTTACTGATGGGATGCGAATCAACAAACACTAGGGACATGGGGTTTTCGACTGACGCACGGTGATTTATTCCGGGCAATCACACATGGGGTGGGAAAACCATGGACTATGCGTTGGGTAGTTGATTCTTGGGGCCGCAATTCGATCCAAAACCTTACCATCACTTAATGTCAACCATAAACTCAGCTGATTTATTGGGGGCTACCCGCAACTAATGATAAATTACAGTAGTCCCGGTAATCCCTCAGAAAAAAATAATTTACCCCTACTTCATCGGGATTTTGCAGTTTTCTATCGCTTTGTGTTGCGATACTGTTGAAATTGGTTGATGGTGGTGGTTGATTTATCCTGGACATTACCCACATCCTGGACATCTTCATGAACAGATGGCTTGCAGGTCAAGCAAAAGCGCTGGACATTTGGCGGATGGAGACGAAAGTCGAGGCGCCCTCAAAGTGGATATGACGTAGTTGCAACAAACCCAGTAGTAACATGTAGTAACGACATTTTTTTTGAAACATGTACGCTTAAAATTAGTAAAACAATAGTAATCCCTCCCCATTTTTACCATACATTGGTGGTATAAAACATCAAACTATGGGTGGTTTACTATTCTTTTATCAGATCTATTATTTTTTTCATTTGTCAAGGCATATTGAAATTACAATTTGGTATTGGTTTGACCACATGTTTCATTAATATTTTTGACAAAACTCCACCTTTGCACCATGGTGTTGAATTGTGTGGATTGATGCCTGCGGCATGCCGCGGCCACCAATGTTCATGAACGGTTGGGTTGGGAGCAAATGAGCAAACCCATTGGCATTTGGGATATTTTGTGGGCATGATTTTAAAGATTTGTGGCCCAAAATGGATGTTTCACCACAACCAAATGACCAGGCATTTTGTTCCCATTGCTGCCAATAGAATTTTGATCCCTTTTGCGCCCATGTTTTTGATTTTGGGTGTGTAATTGTTGAAAAATCCAATCACCTCATTGGTTGTTGGTCACAGTTTTTTGATTTCAATGCCAGTGATGGGTGACGTCCCGACAGCATTCCGTTTGTTTGTTTAAAAATTCCGATTTTGTTCGATGATGTGCACATTCTTGCTTGGTGAAGATCTTTTGCTTGGTGAAGATTCTCACATTTTACAGCAGGTGGACCATGATTTAAATATATTTTCTCAAATTGCCTGGGGAATTTCTGATATTTTGGAGGACAAATTCGTCGCAGGTTCTTTTTGAGGAAGTGCTGAACATGCTACGCAGCACCTAGGCCAATCAGGAAGTGAATCAGCCCGGAAGGGCACCACTTGATTATAATGGGAAACCTGATGTTTCCAGATATTTTCAGCATTTTCCAAACCGGAGTTTGGAGTTCTCCCTGCAAATTTCCGACACAGCCCTTGTTTTTGGGGAATCTGACCTGGCCAGCTGGAAGACTGGGAATCTGGGCTGAAGTACATCATTGGTCTATATTCTGCCATCTGCGGTTGTTAAGATATTCACCTTAAATCCAACACTTAGCCTTAGGGCCCTAGGGCCTAGTGAAATAGACCCACAGAAACCCATCAGATTGGGGGAACCGAGGTCAAACGCCCCCCGTGGAATTCCTTGATCCGGAGGAAGTGAGTCCCCCTGTCACGAGGCGATCCCTGATAATGTGGGTGTAACTGGCTGGTCTGACAACGGGGTATAGCCCCAGTTTTGGCCATTTCCATAGGGAAAATATGGAAAACTGATGATCAACTGCCCATTTTCTGAGACCATGAGATGGGAAAGGCATCAATGGATAGAACTGAGTACTCAAATGGAAGTTGAAAAGAAATGGAGCAGTTTCTATACGGCCAGGCATGTGGCAAAGACAACTGTAAACAAACGGGGATCATAATCTGTTAGACCAAAACTAGGGGCTTTACCCATCAGACATAAGAATTTCACCATATTTCACCATATTTCAACAGTTCACAGATGAATGAGGAAGATGAAGGCTCGACCCCCCAGATGGCAATTTGAATGAGAAGATGAGGTTTTGAACCCAGTGGAATTCCACTATATGAATTTTTACATAATCCCAGCAGTCCCCATGTACTCCATTCGTGACACCCTGGGGCGGACATGATCGGAAATGATGTGAGGATACAGCTGCGTATGGCTCGAGTTGAGATGACTTGAGAGTCTGCCTAACATGATGCACCACGCATTTTTGACGGTCTTTGCATTGCTCCAAGAATTTGGTAATCTACCAGACATGCTGGAGGTTTATTCTGACTATCACGATTCTCATTCTCATTATCATTCTCATTATCTTGGATTGGCTGAACATGTTTTCATTTTTTCATTGGTAAATCCACTATTTGGGGAATGTACTGGGAATATGTTGTATTTCTGGTAGCTCCCCTTCAGCAAATCCAAGCTCTGCTGGGTCCTTTCCTGCTTGTGTCGGCTCCTGGCTGGCAGGACCTCCAGCGTTCAAGAGATCTTGTCGAACTCCGCCTACAAGCACCTGGGGACCCCGCGATGCACCTGGGATCTGGTGGGCTTGGTTCAATTTCCCCAGCCTACAGAGTCCTGTCTGGCCAACCAGTGGGCCGGAAGTCAGGTTTTTTTGGGGTAGCATTGGATCTCACAAAAGATTGCAGTGAAACGAATAGACCTCGATTCTGAGATCAGTTTAGGTTCAATGTCCAGTCCTGTTCCGAGGTGCCTGAAACGGCTCGGCTCAGCTGAAATCTCCCATGTCTTGAACATCTAGAATCCCATCCCCCATTCATATTCAACACCCCCTATGGTTCCAAATATCTGGTTTAATTCAGTAATCCCCAACCAAAAACCATCAAAAACCCATGACTTCTGTGGGGTGCTTGATATGAGGGATGGTCAGAGTACCAGAGGATGGTAAGGGTCGTAGTCTATCCAGTCGGGCTCAAAGGAGGGAGCTGCTCAAGGAGCTTTCCCTATTGAATGGGGAGAAAAGGAGCTACCTGATAGTAGTATACCATAACATACCAGGCATGGGTATACCGGTATCCCATTCTAATTTCCTATCAACCAGCACCACCGATCCACATTAGGTGAGGGCCCTGAAAGTGTTGGTTAGTACTTTGTCTTGGTTGAACCCCAGATTTGTTGATTTTGTTGGTTGAGCCCCCAGATTTGTTGATTTCTGATTTCGAATAGATGGGTGTTAAAATACAAAGATGCCAACATAATCCCATCGCCCGAATATCAAACACCTCCCAGAAACCATGATTCTCCATGGTTTAATCGGGGATCTACACATCTTTGGGACCCATTTCTATAGGGAGTCTTTGATATTACGGGGATGGGATTACGAAAGAATGGCAGTCAAGCCAAAGGGGTTCAACCTTTGGCCCATAGCCAGATCCCAGCAGATTGCGGCAGGACTACATGTCGGGTCTCTGACATTGGTCACTCGCTGGCATTTTTTTGTCTGGAAATCCAAGGAGACGGGGGAAGGGCAGGACGCCCAGGCATAGGAACCATGTCTCTCCGAAATGAGGAGCCAAGTTACTCCCAGATCAATGGGTAGTCAGAGTGAAAGTGACTTCGCTCTCTACAGAAAGTCATATTACAGAGTATATCCCTGGTTATATCCCTTACTCTTTTTGGGGGGAAGAACTAGCGTGTGGTTTCTCTGCAGTTGTAGACTGGGATGATCATTCAGGTTTGGCTCTCACAGCTTTTCCTAAGAACAAAAAGCTCCTTGGTTCACTCTAGAGGGTCAAGCTTCAAGCCCTCATAACTGCCTTGCTAACTTGCTTTTGGGGATCATTGTCATCTTGAGATCTCTATCATCTATAATAATAGTAGAACAAGGATGTCAAAAGTTTTTTTTTTGGTAGCCCTGGGATGCCAACTTCAGCCTGCAACGCTTCAGCATCGCAGTTTCTTAGGGGTGGATGTTTTAAGTACGCGCGTCCCCGTGGAGGTAGAGAAGTATATCATCATGACATACATCTGGGGACGTCTCTTATACAGATATAGATACAGGTACCGCATATGTCATCATATATCATCATATATCCATATCATGAATCATGAATCATGAAAACTCCTATCTGCATCACATATCATTCTGTCCTTAGAATGCTTTTCAAGTGAGCAGCCCTGAATTCTTCTTGGCGTCCATGAAGTGCCCCATGTTTACCGAAAAAGTGGCCAATTCCAGCGGATTTTCAACCATCATTTTCCCATGATTTCCCCATTGAAATCATGGCACATCCCCGGCCCCAATTGCCGAAGTCTTTCGGATCCAATGTTAGCGATGGATTATAAGCCAGAGACCTACATTTTCGCGGCTGCGATCAGTGTTGGTTGATGATGAGTTCTGTCGTTTTGAACCTCAACCTAAAAAAATCCTTTATCGTGCTTAGGCCTTGGGGATTTTCCCAGTCCATTTTAGCTGGTGAACTGGGAGTTTCCCGTAACCTCGAGCCATAGATATCACCATTCCTGGGTCATATTTGCATGATATTTGCATGCTATTCCCTTCAGATACCCTTATAGATATCACTGATATCACCATAAAAGTCTGGGTCTCGAACACCTCGAAACACACAGCGACCTGCGGCGGCGCTTCAGGGGATGGTATTGGTATTGAAGGTGGTATTGAAGAAGTCTCCGAGCGGAGTGACATTTGACCAGTGCCAGTGCTCGTGCCCCCGGGGCCAGTCACTGTGAGATGACGACTGGGCTGTGTCTCAAACTTGGGAGCCACAAAATCCAATAAGGTATGAGGTGACATAGTTTTTCCATGATTTTCCCATCAAGGCCATTTTGGGATATCCCACTATCCCAACAATGATGAGCATCTAATTGCCAACACTCAAGATTTGGCTGATATTGTAGCTAATCCATTTCCATTGTTTGGGATCATAGAATCATATATTATGATATATTGGCTATACACACAATTGCTCAGGTACCATGTCCCTTTGTCATTCAATGTGGTAAACTGGTAAACCCAATAATAAACCCACCATTTAGGGATGCTTTATACAACTTATGACTTCTAATATTCTCAGCAGCTTGGCCTTTGACTGAACACTTTTGTTCAGAAGTTTCCCGTGGCCTGACTTTTCTTCATTTTCCACATGAAAGTGGCCATTCTGGGAATACACCCCATTTTCAGAGCCATATCAGATTGTTGGTTCTATGTTCCATTATACATGTAGAAATTGCCATTCAAGATCACCATTTTGTTTGTTCATAGCCCATGTTTATTTCACATCCCCTACTCATTGTCGAGTTGATTGGTTGAATCCTGCATTGATGATATATCCCAGTGATATCACAATGATATCGTCATTGTACAAACATCCCAGTAAATCCCGTTTTTTGATAGTTCAATCCCAATTGCCTCCCCATTTTCGATAGACAAATCCCATCCATATCCCACGACATCATCAGTTGCGCCCAGAGTTCGCAGTTGCAGTTGTCTGGCCTCACCAAATTGTCGAAGGTATGTCCAGGTGGTCAGGAGCAAGCTCCCTGGACACAACATGTGGGGATGTGTCAAAACCATTCAAAACCCATTATTTTCCATTTTAATGGGATGCACATCCATTTACCAGCTATTTAGATGTTCACTAGGTACCAGGGTTTTGACTCATAGCCATGTGTCTGTAGATGTACCTTACCAGATTTTTAGATGTGTACCCTCTGGTTCTTTGACACTTCGCCATGGAAAACCCACCATCTTTAAAAAAGGTAAATCACGATGTTTATCATTGAACGAAATGGGCCATGGCTTCCATGGCTATGTTAAACAACCACAGGGTAAATATATGATAGATGTATAATATATATATAGACATCCATAGGTATACGGACTTTGATTCATTTACTGAAAAAAAATGTACACTGCATTCAGCGCACACATGCTGACAAATACGCACGAATACCTCATTTGGATATACCTATATTACATTTGTACATGTGTACACGACATGTATATACATAGCTTTGCACACCGATAGACTTACATGACAGGTGATGAATAGCACAACAGTTTAAATCACTGATCTCGTTCTCTAGTTTCACAAAGAGAAATCTGCTATGTTCCGAATTATCAGTTTATTTGTCTATGCGTTATCATCACACCAGCATGTTGTCCACTGGGCTGCTCAATCCTGGGGATGGTGCAGAAATATGGCTGCACCTGGACCTGGAGATCGTAATTGAAGCTGGCTGGTGGTTTCAAAGATGAATCGCAAGCCTGAAAAGTGACGTTGAAAACAAGCAACAAAGGGAAAGAGAGTCAAATGATCTACATATATATATATATACAGTAGTCGGTGATGAATGTGATGGGCTTATTCGGTGTCATCGGATGATCAGTAGTCTGCAACTGACTTGAACATATTTTTCATCCAGGGACTGAAGCCACCAGCCCGGAAGACCTGTTTCAATACTTTTTGCTTTGTTTCCTCTTTTGCCGGAACATGTCGCCGACATTCGCCGACCATTTCAACGGCGTTTTTTGCCCTGCAAGTGTGGTGGTTTGCCCTGTATGTGGGAGATTTCGGGCGTGTTTCCTCCTTTGGGGGCCGCGGGGCCACCATTTGTCTCACGCTGACTGGAAAGCCCTCCAGCGACGAATGTAGATGGGTCAAAATCTCTGAGAGAATATGAAGAAGTTGAAGATCCACAACTACAAGCTGTTTTGATGTCAGCCAGGCCCAAATGAACTCTGAGTTTTGATCCAGTCGAATGGGCGCCACTCGATTTTTTTCAAGGCACTTTGGGACACAGGTCAGAGGTTCTCTTTATACAATATGTATGTGTAATGTGTATAATATGCATATAGCTTATAAGTAATATATATATATGTATATATATCATTTGTATGAATATTTGCATACTACACAAATATAGATCTTACACTATACTATGCATATATGATATCTATATACTTTATACATGCATATGTATTTAGTTACACACATACACACACATACATATATATATATATACATATACATATATATATACATATACATATATATATATATACATATACATACATACATGCATGCATGCATGCATGCATGCATACATACAGACAGACAGACAGACATACATACATACATACAGACAGACATACATACATACATACATCCATTGATGCATGCATGCATGCATGCATGCATGCATACATACATACATACATGCATACATACATACATGTATATACATACACATAGGTACACACACACACATACACATACATGTACATATTGATATCATCACTATATTGTTATATGGATGCATCCATGATTTCCCTCTCCAACTTGGGATAATTGACCGCAGGTGAAGACCGTCTCGCTTTTGACACAGTGAACTTATCGGAGTGATTGGTGTCCCACATATCGCTTGCCAAGCACCAGTGGGTCCGCGTTGAACGCGAGTCAAACCATGGGCAGTGCGGCGCGAATTATTGGGTCAAAAACAGCGGCCCGGCAGCTTCGGGAACATTGGTCCACTTCGAGAAACCCCGCAGGGGCGATGTCAAAAAATCATCCCAAAAAGGGGTATACACAGTAGTGACAATAA
The DNA here is from genome assembly GCA_003297045.1 of Symbiodinium sp. clade C Y103. Classification (NCBI taxonomy): domain Eukaryota; class Dinophyceae; order Suessiales; family Symbiodiniaceae; genus Cladocopium; species Cladocopium sp. clade C. Next base: position 229,586 of record BGPT01000735.1, read on the forward strand.
CAAAGCATCTAAGCTATCAAGTACTTGGGGATATAACCATCAAGTATTTGTCAATGGGGATCCATGATGATTATTTTGTTGAGATTGCGCGTTTCAAGGAGGAAAACACAAAAAAAATCAATGAGGATGTCAAACATGTACATTCATGATGATTGGATTTCGCATTTCATTTCAATCATATTGGGATACTGTTGAAAGTATGATTATTTCACAGAATGATTTCAAGACAAATATTGCCAAAATACATGTTTCACTGACAAAATCTTGAAACATTTGCATCCTGAAAATACTTGTCTAAGTTGTATTTTAAAACTCAGTCGAACATTTGTTTTGACAAACAAATTGAAATATGTTGCGTGTCTATCCCTGAACAACACCTATAGTAACTCCAAAAAACACTGAAAATAAATATATCATATTCTATCACGCAATTTTAGAAGCGTTACTGTACGTATCCCTTTCAATTTTCAAAAATGTATTTTTTCAATAGCAAGGGTTTGTGGCAATTATAACTGTAGGTGGGGTTGCAAACCAACTTATAACGTACAAATACGGTTCATTGGGTTAGCTGATGAGCCAACTGACAAAGTACCAATTCATAGATGTTCCCATTGGAAAAAACAATTTATAGGGGATTTTCCATTGCTACGTTTGATTCGCGGAGGTATACCTACCCTACAAAAATCGATGAACAGTTTGTGCCAAGGACATTGCCTTGGCGTTTCCCAACCAGCCCCGGGCTGCCGTTGGGGAAGTCGTTACCAAGGTGGGAAATGGCCAAACGGACACCAACAAAAGAAGGATTGAATGGGATTGAATGGGATTTACAGGAATGGCCAAAGTACATCTGCGGGAGTAGTGACATAGGACGATTTTCCAAGATTGAAACCACCCAGGTTGCCACATTCTTTGTCAGCAAGGCGCATGAAAGGTTGACATGGTGTACTATATCTCATGTGCCGAAGAGTGGGGGCAAGAATCGTCGAAGTGGACAATATCAATTCACGGACATTTTGAGGAATCCTGCAAGTTCCGGCTTACTGATTGAAATACCACGTTTGATGCTGAACTATGATGAAATCTCACTGATGGCCGGATAGCCATTGGGGGTTTGTCAAAAAATAGGGTTTCCCGCAAAATCCCATAGTGTGCATTTTCCCGCTTAAGATGCAAAAAGGAATTTTTGGGCATCCCGGTAGTCCCATTTTTTTCAAATCCGTGTTTGGCACCTCAGAAGAAAGCTGTGTTTGCTCTGCATGTCCGATTGGCTGGACTTTGTCAACGCAATGGCCCTCTGACCATAGCGTGGCTTCCGCATAAACTTGTCCATCGCAGCAGTCCTCCACCGACGGAAGGAGTTCAGGAGATTCGACAATCCGGCTTGTTGCACAAAATCCGTCGTCCTATGAAAGGACGCTTGAAGCTTTACCTAGACGGCAACTCCAACTGGGACAAGGCTGCTGCAGCAGAAGGATTGCATTGGATCGATCCATATCACGTCGTTCACAAGGTCAAAGAGTTTTGTCGGAAAAATGGAAAGAGACAATTGGATTCTGGAACTATTTCTATTGATGCCCGATGGCTCTCCTTGGACAAATTCTTGCCTGCGGGGATGAATGCCAGAAGTCGCGACCGACAGGTGAACCCATGGGTCAAAGTTTTAACATATAGTTGGCTGTGCCGCCATAACTCCAAAGCGAGAGGAGCAAAGACAGTGCGAAAGATCCTGAAAGCGGGACTCGCTTTGTACTGTGAAAACATGGATCATTCTGAAGCTGTTGTTTAGACCATCCACTGTCCGCCTGGCCGCTGCATTGTACATTTCATATCCACCGGACTGGTGGCTCAACATATTCACATTGGTAGGCGGAGCTTTGACCCCAAGGGTTCCTTAAGGGTAAGTCCCCCTAGCACTGTGGAAACCTCACCCACTTTCATATCTTCACGACCGGCGCTCCATTCGATCATGGCTGTGCTGGACCTCTTAAGTGGAGTAACTTTTCGGCGTCTGAGGAGATTTCTTCTACGGAAGGCAAAGCTGGAGTGCCTCGCTACGATGGCGACCCATTGCGCCTGATGGAGTACTCCTTTCGAGTACGACTGCGCCAAGCTCGAGAGAAACAGATGGCGGAGGACGAGCTGAAGAAGCAGGGCCCGTTGGGACTTCGATTAATCGATGGACTACGTGGTGCGGCCCTACATGTTGCTCGAAATCTCCCTGTGGACAAGCTTGGCGAGAGCGGCGGAGTGGACTACTTGCTGAAGAGCCTCAATGACACCTTGAGGCCAAGGAGCAAGCAGGAGGCACGAGAGCTATATCAATGTGGAGCTCAATATGGAGGAGTATTGAGCCGACAGCGAGGGGAATCCATCCCATCCTATGTGCTTCGACGCAAGGCCTGGTACCGAATGATGACTGACTTGGACCCTGACCTGAAGCTCCCCGATGGCATCCTCACTGAGTAGCTCTTGATGAACTCAGGTACCAGTGAGGACCACAGACTGCTGATCCGGACGGCCATCCAAGGTGACATGACATGGGATCGAGTCTGTGAGGAGCTGGTGGCGCAGCACAGCAGGATCCACGAGAAGGAGTCCAAGGGGTACCAGAAGGGCTACAGCAAGTCGACCGTGTTTAAGGGCCATGGGAAGAGCTACAATAGCTATGGCAAAGGCAAGGGATCCTGGAAGTCGTACCACGCCGCTGAAGAGTACGACGACCAGTGGGAAAATGCTTCGCAATCCCTTGGTGGCTTCGAGGACTTCTCTGAGGACGCCACGGCCTATAACATGAGGATGCGGAGGACCCTACAATGGCGGCCTATCAGGCTATGGTGGATGAAGGATTGGATGAACAAGATCCTGAGGCGGTGGAGCACGCGGCGGACATTCTTCAAGCTGAAGCTGAAGTCTATCATGCACGACTTCGAGCTGCCGAAACTGGCCACTACAGATTTTGGTCCAAGGGCAGTGGCAGGCAGTTCCAGGTTCATGGAAGTCTCAGCCTGGAGGAGAAGAAGCAGAGGATTCAGGCTTTGAAAGCCAAGAGCACCTGTCGCCGCTGCGGCCAGACAGGCCATTGGAGTGGAGACCCTGGATGCCCAAAAGGTCAAAAGGGGAAATCCAAGGGAACATCATCGACGGCGAGTACGGCAACTTCGAAAGGCAAGCAAAAGGGGTCCAAATCGGACAAACCCCGTACGGTCGTACGGTGTACTTTGCAATCAATGAATACTCCAACAATGACAGCAGTTATGATGTGCAATCGTACATGGTGCTTCGTGACCCAAGCGGACGCACTGCTGATGAGATGTTGGACGCTATGATTGCACAGGCACAGGCCAACCAAAGCAGACGAGCGACCACTATGCTGACTGCTGGGCCGATGCCTGCACCTGGACAAAGTGCTACATCCTGGACAAGGGCGACATTCTGAACCAGAACCTCATCCTGGCCAAGTTCTACATGCTCCAGTTCCTCTTTCCCAAGAGAACATCCCGCTGGCGCCCCAGATGATGCAGCAGCTGCTGGATGCCCATAGTATGATCATCAACGAAGGTGAGACGCCATACTGGGCAGCCTGGGGAAGTTCACCGGAGAGGATGGCCTATCTCGACCACTACCTGGAGGTTGTGAACGACCACACCAACCCTGATTGGCAGGATGCGTATCAGGAAAGATGGAATGAACGTCTGCCTGGACATCCACTCTTCTGTGAGGAGGACCGGATGAACCTTGTTCGATGGGATGCCAAAGCCCGACAAGGACTACCTCGACTGCCTGAAATGCCGACGATCCCTGAAGATGAGATGGATCGTGACCTCTTTGAGGACGACTTCGAAAGGACGCAGCGCCTGCGAGCTCAGATTGGGATTGGCCCTGATCAGACGCCTGGCAGCTTGGCTACACCGACAACACCTTTGCCGAGCCCTGCAACGCCTTGTACACATGCCAGGACGACTACACATGGATCCAATGGGCACAAGCGCACCACCAAATGCAAGGACTGTGGAATGGTGCTGCATGAGGAAAAGGTGAGCCCGACTGAGTCTATGCAGACTGCAAGTCCAAAGGAATGCAAACATGATGACAGAGATTACCATGGCACGACTGGGACAACATGGAGGTGGAAGTGCCGAACATGCGGACATCCTGAGTCCGGCGAGAAGAGCCCAGGCAAAACAGCCCGATCGGCAAGTGCAAGAGCTGCGCCCTCCGTTGCTTCGCCGACATCTCCAATTGTGACGCCCCACATCACACCAAGTTCCTCTTCGGCAACAATCGATGAGGACCACGACGTTGACAAGATCGTGGACTTGGTGCGTCACGTTGTCAACATCCAGCGTGACATGGGCCAGCGAGTGTCTCTGCATCAGCTGGACAAGATCTATGACCGCTGCCGCAGCAACGTTGTGAACGACTGCCGCAAATCAAAGCAGGTACAAGCTGAACGTTCTCGCAGCGGAAGTGCCAACCGAGCACCTGCAGCTGGGACTCCAACATCAGTGGCGCCTTCCTCTTCAGGAGAAGTTCATGATATGCGCACGTTGGACTCTCAGGTGATGCAATCGGGAGCCTATGCTGGAAGAACCTATGCCGACCTCTACTTCAACGAGATGAATTACCGCAAGTCCATGGTGGGCAAGCTGAAGAACAATTCTCTGAGCAATCCTCACATCATCAATTTTGCCAAATATGCAGCTCGACGCAATGAACAAGAACATCAAGGAGCTTCGAGTTCTGCCTACATGATGACCGATGAGGACGTGCCTGCCGAGTACGACAAGCAGATCTATGTGATCTTGGACACGGGCTGCAACAACACTTGTCATGGCGATCGTTGGATGCAGCGCTACGCTGAGATCACAGGACACATGCCTGCAGCTGAAGCCGCTGATGGCAAGTTCAAAGGAGTTGGTGGAAAAGTCATGGTGTCCTGCAAGCGCACCATTCCAATGCGCATGAAGACTTTGAATGATGAGTATGTGCCCGGCACCATCGCATCAATTGAGTTGGAAAACTCTGACGCCCCTTCAGTGCTGGAGCTCAGCAGAAGCTTGGATTGGTGCTGGACATGGGCAACAACACCATCTACAGCCGCGCATTGGACAAGGAGCTGGACCTGGTGATGCACAATGGCTTGCCTTCGATCGCACTACATCCTGGACAATATGGCCTGGGGAACATTGTGCTGAACACCATCGAGGAGCAGTTCATCACCAATGCCATTCCTGACTCCTTGGACTCTCTGGACACCACCGACGCTTCTGAGAATAACGACATGTCTGACCTCAACGAGGCCACTGACGATGACGTCATTGTGACGTATGACAAGGTTGAGGAGAATGAGCCCTACTGCCCGAACACTGGTGGGAGCCGCCACATGCCCATCCAGGACGGTAAGGTGAAGATCCTCAGCCGGAAGCAGCGCAAGCACCTTCAGGAGTCTTTGGACGATGTGGAGAAGGAGGACTGCGCAATGTGGAGTTCTTTGGGAACGGAATGGAAGCGACCTCAGAAGATGCTTCCACGTGGCTGCAAGACCTTCCTCATGGAGATCTTCGCTGGAGCTGCAACTTTGAGTTGCCTTGCAGTTGGAATGGGTCTTACCATTTCGCAGCCCATCGACATCATCTATGACGACCGCTACAATTTGCTGAACAAGACCAACCGCGACAACCTGGAGAAGCTCATCGAGGATGAAGATCCCTTCCTTCTGACAATGGCACCGATCTGTGGTCCGTGGTCAAGCTGGCAGTATGTCAACATGTCAAAAGATGAGGCCACCCGGGACAAGATCATGGAGCAGCGGAAGGAATGGTATCCAGTGTTGCAGTGGATAGCAAAAGTGGTGAGATCAAGGTTGAAGAAAGGCCGTGAAGTCTTGGTCGAAAACCCCTGGCCATCGCTGATATGGAAGCTCAGGTGTATCGAGGACCTCATTTTGCAGCCCGTCTACAACTCGATCACTGATGAGCCCCTGGAGCTTCAGCGCATTGACCAATGCATGTATGGTTTGGTGGACAAGGCCAATGGACTTGCACACCACAAGCCTACCGGCCTGATGCTCTCAAGCCGAAAGATGAAAGATCTACTTCAACTACGTTGCAATGGACAACATTGGCATCAACAACTTGAAGGAGGAGCCCGCACTCGACAAGCTCAAGAATGGCCAGAGGAACTATGTTTCGCCATTCTATGGGGTGCGGTGGAAGAGATGAAGAGCCAGGTGATGCTGCAAGCCTTCGCTGTGGAAGCTGCGCAAGAGGAGCGAGAGGAGATGGGTCCATTAGATGCGATTCATGGCCCTGAAGATGTGGAGGAGCAACCAGCAAAGCGGAGGAGGATCGACCTGGACGAGCTGGACAGAGAAGAGGACTATGAGGAGAAGCCCATTGCCAATGTGGAGGACTATGTGGCACTGAAGGAGAAGCATCGGAAGGAGCAATGGTTCATGATCACCAAGGATCAACGAGTTGCTGTTCGGCGACTACATGCAATGATGGGGCACTGCTCACGTGAAGCCCTAATCAGGATGCTCAGAGCTTCTGGATGCGACAAGCGTGTGATAAAGGCGGCTCAATTCTTCAGATGCCCAAGCTGCGAAGAGATCAAGGAGAAGGAGCAACCTCGAGTGGTGAAGCCTATGAGGGAGCTGCAGCGCATCAAGTTCAACGACGAGCTCTCCATTGATGTGTTTGAGCTGCATGATGCCGTTGGAGGACGCCACAGCATTCTGAGCATGGTTGATGTGTCAACGCACTACCAACTTGCTGTACGAGTTTGCTCAGGTGGCACACCCTCTTCCAAAGCTTGCGCTGACGCTCTGAATCAATGTTGGTTTACACCATTTGGAGCTCCTGCTTTCGTGGTGACTGATCAAGGAGTGCACAATGCTGGAAAAGTTCGAGGTTTGCTTCTTGCACATGGAGTTCAACTACGACGCATTGGTGCACAAGCTCCTCATCAGTTGGGCATTGGAGAGCGCCACGGAGGCATCCTCAAACAAATTATGAACAAGGCTGTGCACAACAGGCAGCTGAGTGGCGCCGAAGCAATCAGTGCGCTCTGCGCTGAGTCTGCGCGTGTGAAAAATGTGACCATCAATTTTGGAGGATTCTCACCTGCACAGTGGGTACTTGGACATATTCCATCTGACTGGACTAGCCTGGTCAGTCATGATGCGGAAATGCATCTTGGAGTTCACCAAGGGCTTGTGGACATGGAGGAGGAGCGAACGCCCCAAGAATCTTTCATGATTCAGCTGCTGATTCGACAAGCCGCAAAGGAAGCCTTTATGCAGGTGGACAGCTCTCAGAAGATCCGCAAGGCTATGCTGCGCAAAGCCGTTCCCGTACGTGGACCCTACAGGATTGGCAACATGGTGAACTTTGAGCGCAAGGGCAAGTGGTATGGCCCAGCACGGGTCTTGGCCTACGAAGGAACTTCGTCCTTGTGGCTGGTCCATGGTGGAGTTACCATCCTTGTTGCCGAGACCTCCTGCAGACCAGCGTCCACTGAAGAGATCTTCAAGAAGAGCATCCTCGAGCAAAGACCAATTCGAAAGCGACGATATCAACACATCTCCATCGATGAGGAGGACAACCCGATGGAACAGGTGCCATTTTCCCGAGATGGAGACGAAGCTCGCCATCTACGCCCTCGCTATGATGGACAAGCCCCTTTTGTGGATGTTGCAGAAAGTGCAACTCCGATGATGGATGCGCCAACCGTACAGACACCGCCACCTGGAATGGCTGCTACCCCAGGTGGACATGGTGAACCTGCTATGATGGAAGGACCTCTTCTACTACCTGAACAACGGCACCAGCCCCTGAGCCTGACATGGAGGACTTCGAGGTGAACACACCCCCTGGGCTGGATGTTGTGCCGACACCTTCCATTATTAGCACCTTGAGCGGCCAACCGGAACCTGAGATTACTCCGGTGACTTCCATTTTGGAGTCAGAAGCCATCTCACAATCTCAACAAGCTGCTCTGCCAGATCAACAACGAGCGCAAGCTCTACCTGCTCCATTACCAGCCCAAGGACCTGATTCCGTGCAACCACTTGGAACGCTGACACAGGCCATGCGTCATAGCCTCAATCAGCTTGATGGACATCCAAGACAAGCTCATGTGAGTGTGGAGGAAGATGCGAAATGGGTGTTCCTAGCGACGAGGCAGCATGGTCAAGTGCAAAAGCGTGTCAAGAAGTTTGTCAAGAAGAATCAGAAAGCTGGAGCTGGACGTGAAGTGACCTACAACAAGGAGCCGAAGGACATCCAGGAGAAGCTGGACGCATCACGTCTGAAGGAGTGGAACAATTGGAAGAAGTATACCAATGGCAAATGGATCAGCGAGAAGGAGTTCCAAGAGATGAAGAAGGAGCACCCCAAGCTGAAGGTGATTCCTACACGTTGGGTCGAAACCAACAAGTCTGAGATCGGTGAGGCACCTTTGATGAAGTCACGCATTGTGGTGCGAGGAGATCTTGAAGATGCAAGTCAAATGAGAACTGATTCGCCGACATGCAGTCAGTTGATGATCTCCACGGTGCTCACCCTATCAGCCTGTCGAGACACCGACCTATGGGCTGGAGACATCCCAGCTGCCTTCTTGCAAGGATCTACGTTGGACCGCGTCTTGGTCCTGAAGATGCCCAGAGGACTTCCTGATGAAGATGAACAGGAAGGAGACTACTACATGGTCAGCACGACCGTCTATGGCACGAAGGATGGCCCGAGAGGATGGTTCAAGAACTTGCACCAGACCGTAGTGGGATTGGGCATTCGGCCTGTGCCTCATGAGCAAGCTGCCTATGTTCTCAATGATGAGGATGGTGGAGTGGCTGGATTGGCCATTGTCCACGTGGATGACATCCTTTGGACGGGCGGCCCGACTATGGAGGCAAAGATGCAGCAGGTGGTGGAGAAGTTCAACTTTGGGAAGATCGAGAAGAATAACTTCCGCTACTGTGGGCGACAGGTGGTCAAAGATGACACTGGGATCCACGTCACATGCCCCAACTTGGTGGACTGTGTCAAGCCAATCTACATGGGCGTTGAGGAGCGCAAAAACAAGAAGGGCAAGATCACCGAGGCCTTTCGACAACAACTACGTTCAGTCATTGGCTCTTTGGCTTGGCTGAGCCGTGTGTGCAGGCCCGATTTGGCCTACTCTGTGAGTTATCTCCAATCCCGAGTCCAGCAAGCAACCTATGAGGACATCGGATTGGCCAACAAGCTCATCAACATTGCCCGCGCCACCAGGAATGACGGCATCGACTTCCCCATCAAGGCTTTTAAGTTCGAGGAGGCGGTCATCGTTGGATTGCAGGATGCGAGCTTTGCCAACGACATCGAGACGAACGAGCTGGGGAAGCAAAGCGGATTTCGAAGCCAGTCTGGGCGACTCTTGTGCCTGGCGGGACCGGACTTCAAGGAGACCAGAAGTGGCCCGCTTATCCTTTTGGATTGGCACAGCACCACGATCAAACGTGTGTGCCGAAGCACCCTTCAAGCTGAGACGATGTCACTTCTCAGCGGAATGGAGGAATGTGAACATTTGCGAATGGTGCTTCATGGACTTCGACGTGAACATCACCGACTGGATAAGACGTGGTTGGTGGAAGCGATGGATGCGATCCAAGTGGAGCTCTTCACGGACTGCCGATCCCTCGACGAGTTCGTGAACCAAGCTGGGCTTCATTCAGTGAGTGACAAGCGATTAGCCATAGATCTCACTGGCATCCGCCAACAAATCTGGCGCAAGCAGCAGGAAGAGACAGGGGACCCTCTTGTAACTGACAAGCTGCCGGTGAATGCAAGCACCAAGCTGTCATGGGTCAGTACAGAAAAGATGGCCGCTGACGCATTGACCAAATCGATGCGGCCTAAAGCCCTGTCCACGGTCATGGCCGGTCAGTGGATTAATCTAACATCAGAAAAACAAAATGGGTGTGAAAACATGGATCATTCTGAAGCTGTTGTTTAGACCATCCACTGTCCGCCTGGCCGCTGCATTGTACATTTCATATCCACCGGACTGGTGGCTCAAGCTACATGCATCACGCATTAGCAAAAACAACTGCAACTGTGTGCTGTTGGGTGCACGTGTTGGCCAGCCATATTCACAGTACTATAAGAAGACCAAGAAATAGGGGAGAAAATATTTTGCATCCTGGAGCGTCTGATTTTGAAACAGAAGAGCCAAAGACGGAGGCCAAAGAACGTT
>BGPT01000735.1:239846-250770 GCA_003297045.1 Symbiodinium sp. clade C Y103
CCCCCCCCCACCCCTCCCAAGTGCCTTGGTTAGCAAGACCGAAGATGTGATGTCCATTTTGATACACGGTCGTTGAGCTACACGGTACCTTTTAGTAGGGTTTTCTCTTATAAACCCTCCATTTTGGGGTACCTCCATTTATGGAAACCCCCATTTAGGGCCCCGGTCCACGACCTCCTTACCTCATCACCGACCAGGCCGTCGAGAGATCAGCAGCCACCGCGCAGTGCACCGCCGTGGAGGTCGAGCGTGGCCTCCGGGGGGGGTATGGTGATGCGATTCGGTGACGATGTCATGGGAATTAGTGGGATTTAACCATCACAACAATAGGGATTGGGATTTCATGGGATTCAACTAAGCATATGGGGAGATATATAATATGTACATATATATGTATATATATATATTATGTATATTAAAAATTATTAAAATATAATATATGTCAATGTGTATATATGTGTATATAGATATAGTAATATGGGGATACTGCAGATACCCTCTGGTAGAGACCCCGTGGCGCGCTGTGAAATCCCCAAAGTAAAATGGAGGTTCCGATGGGAAAAGAATCTGTACCCTCTGGTAAACATACAAAAAACCATTGAAAATGGCCATCTTAGTGGATTTTCCCATGAAAAATGGTGATTTTCCATAGCTACTCGTATGTTAGTTTACCAGAGGGTAATTGTGAGCAGATTCCCAAAGAGTATTGTGATTTTTCAGCAATTTGGCGGCGATGTGGACTTTGTTCTCTTTGACAATTGTAGGGATATGTCTTGAGATAATCACAAACTTGAAATGACACGGCTATTATATAGTTATTGACTATGATCATTATAAGTAATGATAAGCAATGATAAGAAATGAACAGTAATGATAAGCAAAGAGAGAGAGAGAGATGATAAGTAACGACAAGCAATGAAAAGTAATGATAACTAATAACAAGCAATGATAAGTAATGATATATAAGTGATTATACAATTACAAAGTGAAATCCTAGCATGGATCAAAAACCCTGGTACCCTGGTGAACACCGACGTTCATCCCCCGAAGAATGGTATAACAGAGCTTGATGCCCAGATGATGGGTTTAATCATTTCAATCCAAACATTGGTTTGCTTGAAACAAGGTCATCTCTTGGATATTTCCCCGTAACATTGGTTTTACACTGAGCCTTGACCCTGTATATATATATATATATATATACATATATATATATATATATATACGCGCCATATGTATATATACATATGTATATATATATATATCAAAGGGGTATTAATGGGGATATTGCCGGTAGGAGCCGATGAAACTCGTAATCAAATTGGTTGGTGGTTTCAAGATCTGGGATGATTTCAGTTGAGGAGCGGACTATTGGTAGAAACATGTAGAAACCACACTCTGCCTATTCTTGAATCACCCAACTAGTTGTTGAAAGAGGGGTAGTGGAGAGCCCCCTTTTTTTTGACTTACCACAAGTCCTATACCCCAAAAATGGGGTCCCAGCTAGATGATTTACTACTACAGATGGTCTAAATGTTGTCAAATCTTGGGGTGTACCCTTTGGTTATTTGACAGTGTGCGAACTGGACGCCATGGCCCATTTAGTCCGATGATTTATGATGATCTACCTATTTATTATTCTAATTCTAAAGGTGAATCTTTGATGGGGCTTTTCCAAAGCAAATCGTTAAATACCCAGAGGGTAAGTCTCAAAATTTTTGATCCAGCTGCAGGTGTGGCTTTTAGCTGGCGGTTTTTTGGGCATGGCTGAAGAAGTGGGTAGGGAGACCTGGTGTTTTGGTTTTGGTGGTGGATGCTGGTCGCTACCCTGAACCAAGGCCAAGATGTATGGGATTTATACGGATATCGATTGCAAATGCAAAATCATGAAAGGGTACGCATAGCTATGCATCCGCGATTGACAAACACTGCATGGCGATTGATCGGCGATTGATGTGCAATTGATCGGCGATTTCAGATTGGTGAATGGTTATAATTCAGCCGGATGTATGGAATTGAATACAGTATTTTCATTTGTTTATATATATATATATACATACATACATATTCATTATCGTTCAACATTCATCCCAGACCCCTTCATAGATGTAGCCAATATATATATATATATACACAAATTATATATAGAGCAAGTGTCCCAAGTTTATCCCAGTCACATTGGATTTGCAATTTCAACATTGCTTTTGATTTGCTTTTGAAGTTCTAGATTCCTGGGTATAATGATCACATTTGTCCCCGATATCTCTATGTAAATCTGCTTGGAACTATCATGACCTCACCGTGACGTCCCCTAGTGGCCGCACGGTTCAACTGTGTTCAGATTAATGCATCATTAGAATTCAGCCAGAGAACTACTTCCCAAGTCTTCCCATCAGAAAGCGCGGCTCCAGTTATAAGTGGAGATATAACCATAGTCATAGGGGTTATATCCCAACCTATGGGCGTGATTTCGCCGTGGCTTTTATCCATGGAAGTAAGCGCACTGCACACGGAGGGCCAAAAAGTGAAATGGCATGTGCCATGAATTTGCTGCATTTAGATGTGTATGTATATTGTATATATGTTATACATATATATGTGTATCTTTGTATATAGTATATATTTATGGACAGCCATGTGCTCAACGAGTTGGGGACGGTTTTCACCACCCGAGTTGTCGTCCTGAAATACGACCGGAATTTTAGTGAGGTTCTGGGCGCACTGGCCGAAAAAATCTGCTGAACGTTTTCTGGTTTCAGAAACATGGTCATTATTTAGCAACCACCGAAAAGATGCAGATATGGTTGTAAATTCCATGTAAATTCCGAATCTGATAGAAATGGTTGACCTTTTCTATACAGTCTTTTTCAACTGCCCCATGTTTTTCTGTTTGGTTTCGGACGCATGAGCATTTTTGCCTAGATAGTTGCTTCCATGGCACCTGGCACACAGGTGCCGAGACCAAAGATGAGGTGACATCAGCAACAGGGGTCCTGGGGTGGAATTTGGATGTGACCAAACATGTGGTAAAATGGTGTTTTCTTCTCAGGGAAAGTGATGCTAAACGCTGGAAATTTGGGGGTAGCCTATTTTCAGACAGATCCATTTGTGGTATTTTAGAACACATTTGTAGATTGTTTTGAGGAGAAGGATAAAAAACAATTCGGCTCCCAGCATTTCGAAAGTCAAAAACACCTCAACACCATGCAAACTTGGTGAATTTGAGTCTCAGCCTGTTGTTGCTATCGTTCATGGTTGCCATCCTTGGCATGTGTTCATCAGGGTGGTATCAAGCCTTTAGGGGCAACGCCGCAATCAGGGCCCTGCAAAGAAAAAACAAAAGACCACGTGCTGCTCTCAGCGGGGGCTGCGGGTTTGCCTCATCCAACTGTCGAAGCTAACATGGAACTGCAACCACCAAAAGATGGTTTGGGAACATACTGTAGGTTTTCCGACATCGTGGTATACAATAACGAGCCCAAGTTCTTTTTACCCTCTGGTAAACTAACATAACTATAGAAAATTACCATTTTCAATGGGACAATCGACTATAAATGTCAATTTTCAATAGCTTTTTGTATGTTTACCAGAGGGTAAACGGTTTCGATAAGAGCAAGACCAAATGGGATCATTAGGCACGGGTGTGTTTTTGGACTTAGTGATTGGAGATTCATTTTGCGTTCCGCAGCGGGCTCCTTTGATTGGGTAAATCTGTGATTTGAAAGGGGAAGGCCATTGGGAGATATGAGTGGAATTTGAGAGGTGCGTTTGACGGTATGAAACAACATCCAATTCAAGAGGTCTTAATTGAGAAGCAAAATAAACTCTGTCTGAACATGGAACATACCTACATTCTATGGCCATTTCATGAGTCTTAAAACTTCAAACAACTGTTTTTTTTTTTTTTTCGGACAACGTCTTTTTGTGATGCATAAACGTGTGTTCTGAGGACCGACATGACCAGCGCCCGCTTGCGGCACATCATGCTGAAGTTTCAGGATGGCCGCCGAGAGGTCAAGCTGAGTTTATTGGTAAAAGAAGGTCAGGAAGTGGGACATTTCATAAGTTTTAAGGGTTGATAAACTAGCCAACTCGAGGGAATAGGGATGAATATGGGTCGAATATCAGTCTTACTCCTGTTCTAAAGACAAAATTTACACGTTTGATTCCTGGAGGGTATCCATAGTATCCCTGAATCGCTTTGAGGGAACATTTCCAGGAACCCCCTAGATGACAAGCCATTTCTGTAGCCCTTTCCCAAGGCTGTCCCTCCACATGATGCCGGCCATGTCTCGTTTGTCGTGTGTGCCATGGTAGGGGCCAACATGTTAGAGCTTCGCCATGGCTCAGCCATTGGTTGGATGTTTATACACCATAGAGATCAAGCACCCCTATCCTCAATGTGTTTGGACTCCGTAGAGAGTTGAAAACCACCTCCAGCACCATCTTCAAACATTTAGATCTACTAGGAGTGGCCTATACCAGTCATTGTTAAGTATCCCTAGTACTGGTGAAATAGTAATTAACCGATACTCAACTAACACAATAACTGAGAAATGAGTAAGAATTAAGTCTAATTCCCTTCAATCACCAGTAATGATTCCTAATGGCCAGTTCAACGGAATTGCCTCCTTGCACCCCCGTGGATTTTTTTCCCTCCAATGGATGGTCACTTAAATTCTGGCATGCTCCAGTGACAAGCCACCCACATTGTTGGCTCTTTATATCATTTTAGATCAAATTACATCCCATGATATTATCATTATAGCTGGTTTAATCTCCATATGCTTATTTGAAACCAATTTGAGATTGATGGTTAAATCATATTAAATCCTCTCGCAATTGCTCTAATCCCAATTTCTTGGTGCTTTAATAGTTTCACCCCTCAGTAAACACCATTTTTCATTGCTAAAATCCATATTTTTCATGGTTAACAAATTGGTTAACAATTAACCCTTTCAAAATATCGATTCAATCCTGCTTTCATCGCAAAACACAAGATAACAACTCAATTCCTTGCTGCTCGCTGAAACCCCTTACTCCTGACGGAAGGACGGAGCTCCAAAGACACCTGATGGGAAGAAGGCGGGCGCCCAGCAGGTTTTTTCAGTCATGGGATACTAGCGGGTGAAAACGCACTTGGTTGATTTTTGTGATTGCGAAGTAAGCCAGAAGCCAAGAATAGCTACTGGAGCTAAGCATATATCATGACTCTTTTAATAGGATGGAATAGGGACATTGTGAGATTTGATGATTTTCCGAGTGGATTCAAGCTAGTTGGGGCTGGTTTCAACTAGTTTCAACTTCGATGATTGGAAACATGGTCTTGCCAGGAATTTGTCCTGTGTTTTGGACTTCTTGCAGGATCCGGTAGTTCAAGTATGGTAGTTTGATATGTTTGATAGTGTATTTTCTACTATCATATCTATGCACAAGGATATTGTGTAATATTGAGGTTATACAGTTCTATTGATTGCAGAGTATCTAACTTCGCAAGAAGCATTGTATGTTGTTTTTTTTTTGTTCCACCCTTTCTCCACAACATTTAGGACATCGTTGAAACAGGTGCGGAGCAAGGCAGAAGCGGAGACGCTGATGAGAAAAATCATGAGGCTGGGAGATGATTGACTGGTGTTCCAAGAAAGGGAACAGGATAATGAGCCATGTACCCTTTGGTAAACTAACATAGCTATGGAAAATCACCATCTTTAATGGGTAAATCAACTATAAATGGTGATTTTCCATAGCAAACTGTTAAATTACCAGAGGGTATAGCATTCCCCAGCCATAGATAGAAAAGTTGGAAGCCTACTATGGAGGAAACGTCATCCCAGATTTTGAGACAACCCCATATGACTGATCTAGGGAAAATGACACTAGTGATCATATCGAGGAAAGATGCATCACAGGTATCACAATTCATATATCCAGCATATAGATGACAGGTCTGTATATAGATATTCGAACTGCATCATGTATGCTCTTGGCAAAAAGTGTTTGGGCCAAGGCGCAGGCCCCCTTTTTTTCTGAGGCCCAAATTTCAATTCGCAGTCGCATTTGCATTCCCATTTGGTTTGGGGTTCATCTAGTTTTGTCTCTCCATGTTTTGTTCTCCGACAACTTTATGGAGGTTTCCAAACATCGGGGATCCCCATAGGCACCATGGGTTTCAATACTAAATTCATATCTTCGAATTTGGATGATTTGGGCGTACCCCTCCAGTTTATATATATATATACACATGATAACATGATATGATTATACCATGCTGCATGTGTGGCTTGACCCCTGTGTTTCCCCATGTTGGATGACCATTCGCTCGGGACGGTTGATCCTGAAGAAACCCCAGATGGGGATGGTACAAGTTGCCTTTGAAATGACCATATTTAAGGGGAACAACCATCCACTAACCAGCTACCCTCTGGTAATTTAACATAACTATTGAACATTGCAATTTTAATTGGGAAAATCAACTATAATTAAATTGCAATTTATAGTTGATTTTCCCAATAAAAATGGTACTTTTCCATAGCAAACTGTTAGTTTACGAGAGGCTATGACTTGTTGGGTACCATGCGTTGGTACCATCCGGGTTTTGATGGCTTTTGACCATCTGGGATGATTGCCCCAACCATCGGTTGCGTTGGAATGTATCAACAAAGATCAAAATTGACATGTTTGTTTCTTCACCAATAGGGATCAGGGTTCCCCATGGAGAAATCAACATTTTGTTTTTTGGATTTTCAAACCAAAAGGCAGGGTTTTTCCCCATTCCATCCCATGCTCTAAACCGGTGTTTCATGGTCTCACCTGTTTTTTCATCCCTGCATCAGCTTGCTCCGCGCGAGGGATCTCAATGAAGAAGCGAAAGAGCTTAAGTCTGCGGCTGAGGAACGCCACTGGAGATGTACCCTCTGGTTATGACATGTTATGACTAACATCGCCATGGAGTAGCTGGCTAATTTTGGATGATTTTCCCTTTTCCCAGCTAGAAACCTCCATTTAGTTCGGGGATTTTCCATGGCTATGTTAAATAGCCAGAGGGTATAGATGTATATTTAGCAAGCTGACAAGTGATCGTTGCATTCTCAAAAATGGCAACCACACGTTCTTTTTTCAGGGAACACATTCCCCAACTCATAGGTTGGTGACTGTCCCTTTTTAGGGATTTTGAGCATCACCTTGAAGTATTTGTAGGAATTTATATCATATCCCAATAGCTTGGCAATATTTAATTTAGGACATCTATTACCTCCTGCAATTTCGGATAAGACAATTTTCAGAAAACATGTGGGAAGGAACAACCACTACCGGATCCCGTTCTTCGAAAACCCGAGGTCAAAGCACCGGGGTCGAAAACCAGAGGATTATGCCCTCAAGTGGCTGGGCATTGGGGGGGCTGTAGATACCTGGTGTTGGAAGGGTAATGTACCTCAATTTGGTTCATAAGTTTATGATGTATATGATATATGTCTATATGTATACATGTGTATATATATATATATACACGGAAAAAAGTCATTCCGGAGTAGATACCATACCGAAATGTCAAAAAGTCCTCAGAAAGACGGGAAGATGTTTGAGAATCCTATATTCCATCTACTTCAGGATATGTATGTTGAAATTGTTTACTGAAATGGAGGGATAATATGACGAGAATATCATGTCGCATGAAGATCTTCGCAAAGGCCAGTCATTGCCATAGTTCACGTGGCATCTCCTGGAAATCGCATGAGAATGGTCCAAGATGCACAGTCAGCAACCCGTTTCTCATCATTTTCTCCATTCAAATGGCCCAAACATTGGCAACTGGATGGTGGATACCCCATTAAAGGTTGCAATTGGTAATGTTATGGAGACCGCATCGTTTTCCCATAAAAAAGGTTGCCCCTTTGGGGTCTCCACCATGATTGGACCCTGGAAGGTCAGAAAGATTTACGAAGCTCTGCAAGGTTCGGGCTGGACAGCCAGGTGATGGCACTTTTCGGCAACGAATCCTGGAAATTGGAGGGGATACCAGTGAACCAGCCATAACCAGACATGGGCACGCCTCTGAAACGTTCATATATTTTTGATGCAAACAAATGGATCATATGTATATTACATACTGTACTACAATGATATACCTATGAATGCCATGTTTGTCAGATGCTAGCACTGAGCTGAAATGATCAATCAACGGAATCCTTTTATTGTGGCAAAACCAATCTGTTTTTTGCAAATCAGATTTTGCCAGATTTATTGTGGTTTAAAGGCTGGAACATGATGGTTCATCACTGGAATTACCACAGAACTGCCAGCTGTTGCTGGCCATTTTTTGGTCTGGAAGATGAGTGAAAGCAACGCCTACGCCTGATCGTTTGAACGGGGAGAGCTTGATGAGTACTCTCCATGAAGATAGTATAGATAGCCCAGATTGTGGGGTCATAGAATCCATCGATAGTGAATGATAGTGATTAGTAATGTTAATTGTGATTACCCTCTGGTAAACTAACATAGCTATGGAAAATCGCCATTTTTAATGGGACATTAACTATAAATGGCCATTTTCAATAGCTATGTTAGTTTACCAGAGGGCAATAGGGATTGATAGGAAATTAGCATAGATATGGACACCTATCAAATTACACATGGTTGCTTTCCATATCGAACTGTTAGATCTACTGGAGGGTCGACATCCTTCTGGGGGGAACATCTTAAGTTGGCCCAGGGCATTTCCCAGTGGAATACATTGGCACTTTTGCTTCTGTTTCTGGCTGTTTCTAGGCCAAATCTCATAACTTATATTAATATTTGGTGTCCCGATTTCCCTACACGGATTGGTGATACATCATGATACATCTATATTTTTGGTGCTTTTATTCCAATTTTCGAGCTGATGTTGCTCGCATTTTTCTTGATACCATCCCCATCTTTTGATCCATGGCTGTGCTGTGGGCAGGACTTGGACAGATAGACATCACAGTGAATGATAGTGTTCAATAGCGATTGATAGTGATTGGTAGACATTTTTCTGATTATACTAGGGATGCATAGTGATTAACAACAATAGTAATGATAACAACAATAATAATAGTAACTTAGTAATGATAATGATGCTTGTCATTTGGGATAAAGTCATTGTGCATGACATTCGCGCTATGCGATTCCGAAAGGAGCATTCGGAGTGTCCCAGTGCGCAGAAGGGTGGCGCCATGTGTGGAGACTTGGGTCTCTTGGCCTTGGAACAGCTGGGAATTTCGACGGGAATTTCTACGGGACATTCATGGGGATTTACACTCTGGTAAACTAACATAGCTATGGAAAATGGCCATTTATAGTCGAATTACCCATCAGAAACGGTGATTTTCCATAGTTACCTTAGTTTACGAGAGGGTAACATGAACCAACTATTCTGGGGACTACCAGGTATATTTCCAATTGGGGTAGAAGCTGGAAAGCGATAGAAAACCACTGTGTTCACAGAAACTGTTCTACACCATTCTATGGGTTTGGATGGAACACCTGCAGCGACAGCCTCCGGTGGCGTAGGAACTCCTAGGCATTTACCAGAGATATATTAGGTCCTTGACATTCCAACATCTTGTATATATCATATATCTATATACAATATATAACATGTATATAGTATGCCATATTGGTATACAGTGATATGGCTCGTTTTCAAATCCAGCTTCCCAGCCAATGGGTATATCCCAGATCTCCCGGGATGGTCGCCGTGCGCATCTCAGGATGGGTGTCAAAGGACAGCGGAGCAGCAAATTTCGCAGCTGCGCAGGGATGAAGATTTTGGAAATCGGCAGAATTTTGTCGACAATTTTGAAAAACAGCTGCCTGATCTGCGGTTATCCCCATGAATTTTCATGATCTATAAAACGGATCTGCTAAAAATTGACTATTTTTGATTGATATGTTCTCAAAACGCACTGAGTTGGGATGATCGGGTTGAAAACAGGCCGGACGATCTGTTTGGTTTTCCAGGTGTTGTTTTCTTGAAAATGGATGACATGGAATGATGAACCCAATGTGCCAATAATTTTGAGATTGGTGGCTCAGTCACCAAGCACTGGAAAACTGGATACAGATTGAGTCGGAATCTCAGAATTATAAAGTGATCTGTGGGATTCACAATTGTAAAGCATCCCCCATCGTTGGTTCTACACCCCAATAAATGCAGTACGCCCCAAAAAAAAACAAAAAAGTGATTTACTGTACCATTATTTGAGTATGTGTTTCCAACTTTCCATTCTTGTTGGGACTTGCGATAGTTGGGATTTCCCTTTGGTAATTTACTGTAACGCAGCTATGGAAAATCATCATTCAATTAATAAGTAAATCAATGACCAATCATCTATAAATAGGCTGTGGCTTCCATAGCTATAGCTATGCAACAAATAATCCGAGGGTATATCTTACATCATATTCCCATGCCATATCCCTATATTTTGTTGTTTACATCTACTGACAAATCCCATAGATGTCCTTTTCCCACTGGCAAATAACTAGAGGGTATACAGCCATGGTACATCCTTTTTGCAACCCCATTATTGCTGGGTATATGCCCCTTTAAATCCCGTTAAAATGGCATTTTTCTCAGAACATTAGAGGCTGTAGCATGTTTGAATATCTTACCCTCTGGTTATTTAACATAGCCATGGAAAATCACCATCTTGAAAAAAGGGGAATCATCATGTTTATCATCGAACTTAATGGGCCATGGCTTCCATGGCTATGTTAAATAACCAGAGGGTATATCAATGTATATCATACTGTGGTCAACCTAACAATAAACCTCGCGGGGATGGGTTGGAATCACATCCACAAAGTTTTTCCCGAGAGCGTCTGCGAAGGGTTTTTCGTAAAAAGAGATCTGCATTATTACATTTTCATATCTTCACATCTGCATATCTTCACATCTGCACAT